>JANKYH010001100.1:0-54492 GCA_027475595.1 Populus davidiana x Populus alba var. pyramidalis | reverse complement strand
AAAAATGCTGCTTGATATTAATCAAAAATCCACGGGAAACTTGTAAAATTACAAAAAAAACAAAAATAAAACCAATTTAATTAACAAAAAATAAATAAATAAAAACTGGGCCGGATCTAGCCCATCCATCCTGGGATGGGCCTGACCCGACCCATATACGGTGGGCTGGACTCAGCCCAGCCGCGTGGGCTGGGCTGATTTCCAGCCCACCAACCAAAGGCTGGTTACTGTGTTGGCCACACAGTAACCAGCAAATATAGGTAGTTACTGTGCCCAGCACAGTAACTACCGAATTATTTCATTCTTTGCTGCAGAACGTGATTCACGTTCTGCATGCAAAGAATGAAAACAAACCACTGAATGTATAAACGAAAGGCAACAGGGGAAGACGAGTACCTGAACGGTGGCGACGCTGGCGGCAGCGGTGTCTCTTTCTTTCTCTCCTCTGTTTCTGTTCACCGTCACCTTGGGTCAGTTTTTTTCGTTGTTTCCCTCTCTCTGTTCTGCTACTCTTCTTCCTCTGTCTTCTTCTTCAGTTCATTCCTCTTCTACAAGCCCTCTCTCACGTTGTTCTCAGCTTTCTTCTCCCTTTCGGTCCCTCTCCAAAAGCTGGTTCTCTCTCTCTCCCTCACGGTTTTCTTTCAATAATCTGTCAGCTCTCCCCTCTGTTTTCTCTTCTTTTTTCCTCCTTCTTCCCTGCTGTTCTTCCTCCATTATTTAGCCCGTGAGCATGTGTTTTTTTCTTCTCATCGTGGGGTCATACGGCGGCTGGTCGGGGTGGCTGTCCAGGCGTGCCTCCCTCAGTTTCGGCGGTGTGCGGTAGGTGGTCGGCAATCGGTGGGCTGGAGGACCAACGCCATAAAATATACATTCTTTTTTTTTTTTCCTTCTTTACTGCTGTATGTTAGGCGGGGAAGAAAGGGGAACAGTGCCGTTCAAAACGGCGCCGTTTAGCCCTTTTCTGTTTTTTTTTTTTTTTTTTTTTTTTTAGGTATGAAACGGCGTCGTTTTGGATAAAACGCGCCGTTTCATTTAAAAATGGCGCCAGAACGCGCTAAATTCCAAATCAGCCCTCAATCATCTTTTTCTTTTCAATTGCGTCCCTACCAATTTCGGTCCCTCACCCCATAGTTGGCCGTGTTTTTCACTTTGGTCCTTGGCCTCTGATTTATGCAATTTAGCCCTTAATTGATCAATAAACTTCTAATTTCTTCAATTAGGCCCCTGAATCAATTCAATACAGCTCCCTCTATATGCGCGCCTTTTCCAAATTGGTCCCTGGTTTCGGATTTTCGCAATTAACCCCTAATTGGCCATTTAAACTTCAAAATTCATGCAATTAAGCCCCTGATTTGGCCTAATAAATTCCTAAAAAATATATTTTGGCCCCAGAACTTAAATTTCTTCTAATTAAAGCCCAATTGATTTAAAAATCAATTTTTCTCGCAATCAAAAACCCCTAAAATCCCATTAAAAAATCCAATCATGTCCATAAACCTCCAAATTTAGGCTTTTTCCTCAAAAATTTAAATTTTCCTTCTAAATAGGGCTCTCATCCTTCAAGAATATACTGCCAAAAATCCAATCTTTGTATTTTTAACCTCCTGGACCAATTTTCTGACCATTTTCTGAGCGCTTCCCCCCCTTGTTATTTTTCTAACCTCCTTTGGCTATTTTTTTTTTTTTTTTTTATTATTATTATTTTTTTTTTGCGGGGACCCAAAAATGGGTTACAACACTCTTGTTCCTTTTTAAACTTGGTAATCACATCATCCATGTATACTTCAATCTCTTGATGTATCATATCATGAAAAAGTGTCACCATTGCTTTTTAATAAGTGGGTCTAGCATTCTTCAACTCGAATGAAATCACTTTGTAGCAAAATGTTCCCCATGGTGTGATAAAAGTGGTCCTCCCCTTATCTTCTCCAGCCATCTTAAATAGGTTATATCCGGAGAATCCATCTATGAAGGAATAAGTTGAGCTTTTAGCAGCACTATCTACCAGGATGTTTATGTGAGGCAAAGAAAAATCATCTTTTGGACTAGCTTTGTTTAGATCCCTAAAGTCTACACATACTCTAATCTTGTCATCCTTTTTTGGTACTACCACTATGTTAGATACTCATTAAGGTATTTAATAACTTCTAGAAAACTGGCATCACACTGCTTCTTTATCTTTGCCTTAACTTTGAGTAGAATATCAAGGCAAGTTTTTCTCAATTTCTACTTAATAGATTTACATCTACAAAAGCACTCTATATACTACAATATTAATATCTAAACTAGAAATATCTGTATTATCAGAGTTCCAATCTTTAGTAGTGAGATCAAGCAAACACATCCATATACTCTTGTAGTAGCGAGATTAAACTATATTTTTCTTTTATAGTAATCAGAGTTCCAATCTTTAGCTCTCTTTTTATCTTGCTCAGTGCCTACATTTATCACCTCTAATTCATCTTTTGCAGGTTTCCAAGCATGCTTAGACTGCTCTACTTGTCTAGTAAACTCTTTTAGATAGTCTTCATTCCATTCCTCTTCATCCATTGTAATCACCTTCTTATCAAAGTTTGGTCATTCATTTTCAATGTAGTATGTTTATGGATTATAGAGGATTCATTTTCAGAATTCATAAAAGCGGAAGGTGGTTTTAGTGTAAATGCATATCTTGTAGATAAACAAAACAAAGAAGAAGACAACAATTGTTGAAGAAAACACATGATCTCATTAATATTTTAAAAGTTGGCTCAATAATTATGAAAAGACCTTATGTTGACATCTTGAGCTCAAATTGCCAACTACATGAAAAAACACAATGCAATTTACAATGCAAAGCACACAAAACACATAAAAGCAAATATAAGTAGATGCTTAATCATTACTTCTTGAAAATAACTGGGGCTTTTTCAATCTCCTAATTTTGGAATACTTCATCAACTAAAGGCTTTCACACAAAGACTTTAGTTGGAGCTTCTTCTAGAGAGTGGATAGTTAACATAGGTGACAATTCATCTTCTTTCTCTATTTTTGGGTTATCATTACGATTCTGGCCCTTTCCTTCACCCTCCTCTATATTGTTGGTACCAGTTGTCATAACCCAATTCTAGGTTATTCCTCAAAATTCACTTTCTTTTAAAATAAATAAATAAAGGTTGGCAACGTGGAGAAAGCAGACCAGGGAATACAACTATAATTTTGAAGAAAATTCAAGGCCTAATTGTACCCTATTATACCCAAATATAGAGAAAAAAAATGCAAATTCAAGGTCAAATTAAATGTTTATTGGATGTATTTGCATAAACATTAAGTCCAATGACATAATTAAATTTTTAATAGGCCAATTTGATTTAATCATGAGCCAAATTAAATTTTAATTATGCTTAAGAATTAATTTGTATCCAATTGAAGGATTTAATTAAGTGCAAGGACTTAATTATACTTTAAAAGGGTCAAAATAAATTTATTAGAGGCTTAATTGGTGAAAACTTAAGTCTGAGGGCTCAATTTGGGCTTAATTGAGAATTATGGACTTTTAAGACACCAAATTTAATTTTTACAAAATTAATTGATTGAAATCAAGAGCAAAATCACTAGAAAAATGAAGTTTTTGGGTCAATTATAGATCAAATTGAAGAAAATCGCAACCAATGACCAATTTGGAAAAAAGTGTTAAACTATAGGGGCTTAATTGACAAAAATAGGAGGTTAAATTGAAGAAGATTGAAAGTTTAATGGTCGATTAGGGGTTCAATTACATAAATCCGAGGTCAAGGAGCAAAGTGCAAAAGGCGCTGAAATTCGGGGTTCAAATTGAAGTTTGGCAAGGGATAATTGCACTAAATCAAACGTTCAAGGGATAATTGCACTAAAGCAAACGTTCAGGGTAAATTAGGGGTGAAATTAACAAAACAGTGAAAGATGAGGGACTAAATTGATGTTGGACAAAAATCCCTAATTTAACCCTAAACATCATTGTTCATTGTCTTCCCCGATTTTGCCCAAGAATGCTGCTCAAGTGGCTACTTTTTAGGTGCATTTAATGCCTCATATGTCCACAAAAATTGACAACACATGAACCAAATGGTCACCTGACATCCCTCTATCCCCAAGTATGGTCCGTTCAGGCCTATTAACATCACAACGGCCCTGACGCCGGCCTCAAGTGGCCACCTTGAGCAACCTTGAACTATAATATTTGACAGTTCATGGTGCCTATTTTAAACCAACGGTTGGGATCCTTCCCAACCGAATTAAGGGCTGACATTTCCCCCTTGTGTAGACAAAATAACCCTCATCCACCTCCTATAAATAGGGGTGGATTTCATAGCCTGAGCATGAAGAAAATTTGGTCCAAAAATTGCAAAAAACCAGCCATTCCCCTACTTTCCATTTTTCTTCTCTTCCCCGTCAGCCTTCTGCAACTCTCTCTTCTTTCTCTCTCACTGTTGCCTCGTCAGCTACCAACAACCTCTCCTTCACTTTTTCGTCATCAATTCCACCATGCATCTCTAAAAGCACTAGTCGGCATCCACCATGCTTGAAATAGTTGTCGTTTCTTCCTCCCTTTCACCTCTGCAACATCCTTCTTCTTTCTTTTGTGATTGACTTCGGCCACCGTTCCTCGCAGCGACGCCACCCAAACCATCAACTTAACCTCCTGATCATGGCTAAGACTCCTACTTCGAGTGAGCTGCTCCTTCGTCAACCTCCGTTTTCTGCAACCATTTCAGTTGCATGCAGAACGTGAACTATTGTTCAAGTTCTGCAAATAATTAACATTTGCTTTGGGTTGGGCTGGGTCCAACCAGGCCCTAAAAAAGAAAAGAAGAAAGAAGACTTGTTGGGCCGAGATCGACCTAACCACTTTCGACTGATATCAGCCCAAACTTTTCTGGGTCTGAGCTCGACCCAGTTATCTGGTCCGGCCCATCCCACATATTTAATAATATTTAATTTATATTATATTATATGATATATATTTCTTAAAGAAAACAAAAAATTCCAAAAAATTATTCAAAAATCCTTTCAAAAAAGTTGTAATTTTCCCACATGTTTTTCTACTAATTTTGCTTAATATTAGGTTGTATGCTTACATTGTAAGATATAGATCCGGTATTAAAATACCTGGTTTTCACCGAAACGTTTCTAAAAAAAATTAAAAAATTTTTGAAAAAAAATCATGAATATTTTAAATTAATTTGCCTTTAAAAAAAAAGATTCTTTGTTTTCATGCATACAACCAATCCTAAAATGTTTTCCAAGTATATTTTTATAACAAAAATTGCATCTTTTTCATGTTTTGAAAATCCAAGAAAAAATGAATATCATAACTAGTTTATGATCATCTATTAGGGTTTGGTCAAAATATCAAAAACTTTTTTCTAATTTTTTTAAGATCCAGATGTATACTTTAATATATGTGGAATGTAAAATTACACGATAAAGTACACTCTCAAGTATTAAAGCTAATGCGATGTTAAAATTCAGACTTTAGAATGGTTAGGATTAAACTCGATGAGGTAGAGACTCTCTTATGAAGAGAGATCTGCCTTAAACCTTAGAAAAGACCAACAAATAGAAACCCGACTTAGAAAGACAATCAAACAACAATGTATATCTTTCTATGGAAACCTTCAAACTCCTTCCTTCTTACCCCCTATTTCCACAACATTTGCCCCTACACTACTTGAAACAAGATTGGGAAAAGGGTTGGAATTCACATTGGATGCATTGTCGAAAGTTAATCACCCAGCTTTTATCAATTGTAAAAGCTTGTTTTTAAATGCATTACAACTTTAAATATCATGTCCAGCAATGTCGGCGTGATACTCACGTGTCCAATCCGGCTTATACCAATATGGGTATGGAGGTTGCAATCATTCTTGGGTTCTTTGAAAATTCCTTTTTGGAGGATTAACAATTTGGTTACTTTGTTGGTCATTTGGTTGGCATTGTTGGTTGGTTGAGAAATGTTTAGTGAAGTTTACGCTTGCAACTTGTTGGGTAGGTATTTGAAAGTTATAGTGATTGTAATTTTTTTTTCTTACCCTTATACCCTTCTTCCACGTTGTTCACCTTAGAATCCTTCTTTTTTCTAGTAAAGCCTTTCTTCTTAGTAGCTTCTAACGTTTTTCCCATTCTTATTACTTGTTCTATTCTCTCAGTAATAGTTACAACATCATAGAAATGCTGAGCCAAATTACCCACTAGGTGTTCAAAGTAAGGAGATTTTTTTGTAAAATAAAACTTGTGCAATGTTTAATGTTTTGGGGTTAAATGCATATATTCTTATCTAGTTTGGAAAAAATCCAACCTTTTCTTTGGTTGCTACCAACTCCCTTTCCTGTGTTAGTTCGAACATATGTTTGAAATTACTGAGCTAGTATGGATTTCATGTGCAGCATTTGGTGAAGAAGTCCTCAATTTGTTTTTCTTGTGGGCCCTTTCTTGCTCCACTTAAATTTATTAAGTGCAAAATTTTAAAGCTATAAAAATGTTTTGTATATAGAATATGACACCAATAGCAATAATAAATAAATTACGATGAAGACTACATATGCTGAAATGTAAGGAAAACATTCATAGAGTGAGAATAATTGACAACATGAAACATATATATAGATGTCACATAACAAACGAGGTCTGCAATCTCCAGGGCCATAATTCCATAAAAAACAGTACATATTTTTCCTTAAATCTTTATCAGGAAGATTTAAATCAAAAGGTGGATAAGGAAAAGAAACCAAAGAAAAAAAAAAAGAAATTTCAATAGATATGGAGAAACCGGCAAACCACACAAGATACACACACACTGACCATCCGGTGAAGCAGGAGAGATTCAAATCATGTCGAGGGAGCGATCTCTTTAGAGAGATCCTCGAGAGTTTTTTCGCCTTCAAGTACAGCCACTAATTGAGACATTGTAGGCCTGAGAGAAGGTGATTGTTCGGTGCACATCATTGCCAAGTTCAGGACAATTTTCGCTTGGTCCCAGTCATAAGTGCGCAAGCTTGGGTCAACTAAGTCCCCTAGTCTTCCCCGCGCATTTAAATTACCAGCCTGCAATTGTTTGAACTTGTAAGAAATATGTCCAAAAGGAATATCATATCTATATACTAGTTATCTCAAAATATTGTTTTTGGATTAGTTATTCAAGTAATACCAATCATTTGAGGGTTAGTATCTCATGAGACCCAAAATTAAAGTATTGTTGTATGGGGAAGAAACTTCGATTTATATAATATCAGAATGAATAACATGCTAGCTTAATTGATATATATATAAATTACCTCATTTTATCAAAAAGGTTTTGATTTTGAACCTTTCTTTCGTAACAAAAACAGTAAATTATTAAATTGATATCACGTTATCGTCTTGTTCCTCGTAAAAAATCAAAAGTCTAGTAAGCTTATTTGATCATTTTTTGCTAAAGAATGTTAATTAAGAAAAACAGTTATCTAGCTCTTACCGTATCTAGAAGAAAAACAGTTTCTTGGTTTGCTCTGTAGTCAGCATTATTTCTCCCACTAACGATTTCAAGGAGAAGGATCCCAAAACTGTAGACGTCGACTTTCACTGTCATGGCTCCCCGGGTTGCATACTCTGGTGACATGTATAGACTGCAACAGCAACGAAATGATAGAATAAATAGGAACCCAATTTTCTCCAAATAAAATTGTAAAGTCAATGTTTACTTACAGATCTCCTCCTGCTCCAATCGCAATATATGGATTCTCCTCTTCATAAAGCTTTGCCAATCCAAAATCTGATATTTTCGGATTACAACTTGCATCAAGCAGAATATTATTGGCTTTTATGTTTCTGTGAATTATTGGTGGATTCCTTTCGTGAAGATACTTCAAACCCTTCGCTATTCCCCTGCAGATTATAAATCTTTTCTGCCAATCAATTTGCACTGTGGGATTTGAACCTACAAATCCCCAAGTCAATAGTCAGCAGTGTCCTATGCTCTGATTTTGAAAAAAATGGTTGATTAAGGATCACTATAAGGTTAAGGTCTTTTGATTAGAACCAAACTCAACTAACACTTGACACTGAAAATTCTTAAGCTTCAAAACACTTGACAATCTTAAGAGATAAACTACAAACTAGGGATAATGTTGTATAGAGAACATAAAAGGTGAGCATAAAACAATCTATAAACTTTAAAAATTAACACACCAGCCATCGTAAAGTCACTTAGATCGGTATATAGGCTGCACGCAAGGCTTGAATATGTAAAAGAACACTATCATTAACTTGGAAGTTTTTCTTAATGGACCATGACTTTGTATATAAACACCTCACTTTTATCAGTTCTAGCGTGTGCGTGTGTGTGTAAATAAATCCAAAAGCATTTAATATATCAAAGGTAAAGAGAAAACTAACAAGACTTAAGCATGCATTAACTAAGAGTTCATTGCCTTGCACCTAGCTCACTTTTCGTTGCTCTTAGATTAGGTGTATAAATTACACCATTTTAATGGAACCTAAGGAGTAAACTAGATAAATTGGAGCCTCATGCATTACTTAGAAGTTCCATTTTAATTTCTTGCTAGTAAAATTTCTAAGAAAAATAGAGGTTTTTAAACTAAATTATTAATTATTAAGTGGAGCAATGAGACTTGTCCAAGTTGGTTAGCAAAATTTGTAAAGGCCAAATTAGATTGAGACCGAGAGATAAGAAAATTACCAAATAAAACTTGTCCAAGTGAGCCATGTTCCATATATTCGTAGATGAGAAAAATTAGGTGCCTTCTGGAATAACTAGCAATCAAATTAACAAGGTTTTCATGTTTCAAGTCCAAGGCCTTCTTGGCATAAACTTCACTTTCTATTTCATCTACTGCTTTTGAATGAGTGAATAGCTTCTTCACTGCTACAGTCAGATCTGGTAATTCAGCCTGCAGGCATGTGAAATCAAAATGATGAAAGGTTAAATAACATAAAAGTTATTCTTCCAAAGGCAAAAATTAAGGAACAAGTAAAATTCTTTTTTTACCCTGTATACTATCCCTGAACGTCCGCTACCAAGCTGCATCTTGGGGCTAAATTTTTTTGTTGCACGAATGATCTGTTTAAGGGTGAAAGTTCTTTCTCCAATCTCCACTTTGGTTTCTACATATTCCAATAACACATGAATCAAGTGAATTGAACCACAATTATGGTAAGAATTATCCAGATAGAGAAAAAAGTGCTTACCTCGCAATTCTCTGTCACCTATCCAGCCCATTCTCCACATGAAGGCCAGCAACAGCAGCAGAAACAAAATACAGCATCCTACAATCAACGCAATTTCCCAACCATGCAGTTTTCTTGGAACTTGAGAAACATACAGAAAACAATGGTTGTCAGCCAAGCAATAAACTATTCTCACACTGAGAATGAAGTCAGCAACAGAATCCTGGGTTTTAATAGAAAAAAATAAAAATATTGAAGTTGTGCTTTCTACCACGAGTGATGGAAACGGCTGATATGAGAGGTCCGTTGAGAGCTGGTCCGTATAGAGATCCTTTGCCAGCCCAGAAGAGCTGGATCTCTAACGAACCATGATTTATTTTAACCGGGAAATCTAGCTGTTTTCCTTCATGTTCTTTTCCAGGGATTTCCTTTATGTTGACATCTGGCCTTACATTCGTTCCCTACAATCAAGACTTTCTTAAGTATGTGACATTAGTACATAAATAAGGATTCTGACAAGTTAATACTTACCTGAATATATATATCAAACACTCGTTTTCCTGATGTGCTGTAATTTTCACTCTTAGAATTTAATGCTTCAGCAAAATAAAGTGTCACGATGTACTTGCCTTTACGCAAGCAGAGGCCATAATACGTTAGAGAGACGGGAGCAAGGCGAAAATTGTTATCTATCTTTGCCTTAGCGCTAGTAATTTCACATGTCAAGTTCCTTACTAAAGCACTGGCATTGAAGTTATCTGTGTTGAGGTAGTCCCCAGCATAGCTATAAGCCCAATCATCAGATGGACTAAGATTAAAACTTGATATGGAGGTATCGTTATGATAATGATCCTTTCCGTAATATACTTCGTCACCACCACTATTTATAAACAGGGAATTGTCTGCAGGAAAACTTATTTTCAGTACAAACATGATTGTTTCCAATGAGAAAATCAGCAATATAATTAGAAGATAGAAATTCTCTATCTAATAATGTAGGTATGTGCGCGCGCCTATGCCTGAATGCACTTGGAAAATATTTAGGAGAGTTATTTCTTTAATTTTTTTTTTTTTTGAAAATCAAACTCCTTACAAATGGAAAATGACTAGTGTATTTGGTGGTAATACGCTGTGGTAATACGATTTCCGTAAGTGTATTACTAGTGGTTGAAACATTAAGGTAGATAAGGAATCCCAAATGCATTTAGATTTCAAAAGAATGAACATACGCTTTCGACGACATTTTTTGCTCTTCATCTCATCTATGAAAGACCTAAGAATTAACACAGAAATTTGTTAGCCATACTTCAAGATCACTCTTATTGCAGAAAATGATGGTATCACATACCTTGTCGGGTTACTGAAAAGCAGCAAGATCATGAAATTAGACAGAAAAAAAATAAAAAAATCAATGAGAACCTTCAGGAGTGATTCATTAAAGTCAATAAATTTGTAACAGAAAGCAAAATGGAAAGGAGTTTGGTTCATCCCCTTACATGGTTACATTTTGCAGTCCGAAGCATGTTATAGTTTTACATGACACGTTGAAGTTATTGTAAGAAAGATCCCTGCAAATTAACAATTCATAAAAATGAAGCTTGCAGAATTTAACTACTCCCTAATAAATTGCTTTCATAATTTTTCCTCAGTTATTAATTCATCAAAATTAACTTTCTTAACATGTCACCTTCCTAGCATGCCACTTATTCAATACTAACCACCATTTTAGTTTTTGTCGGCATTTAACCCAAGCTCAAGTTGCCTAACTTTGTTATTCTAGCGCGATATATATGTGTGTGTGTGTGGAGGGAGGTGATGTCAACACCTCCATTTAAACTTTCCTCTTTCTAGTGAAATTTCTTCCCTATAACCGCGATAGCTTTTTCTCCCTTTCTTTTGCAGAAAAATTTCTTCAAACCCTATCTCAAAATTCATCATATATTAATCATTTAACTCTTGAGTAAGGTTTTTTTAATCTCTTTCTATTTGATTTATGGTATTGGTTTAGGTCTTTTGTTTATAATTACTTTAATGAAAAATTAATGTTTATATATGTGATGTTAGTGATTTTATTTGAAGTAATTCATGTGTAGAATAATATATATTTGTATAAATACATATTGAAATAGAATATATAGAAATGAATTGATATGGGATTTTGCTTGTGTGTTTTGATGAATTTTGAGTAAAAGACTTTAAATAACTTTAATATTAGGAATAAAATTGGGAATTGTTGAAGAATTGCATAGAAAGAATCATGTTGAAATTCTAGAAAATCTATTTTGGGGTTGAAGATGGAGGAATTACAGTTTAGTCCCTAATTTTAAAAAAGTTATGATTTTGCCCTTGAATTCTAAAAAAAATATAGTTTAGTCCTTGGTTGTAAATAGCAGTTTTTAGATAGGTTTTAATAAAGAACTGAGATTTATTGATGGTTTGTTATCATGTTTTATCGTTTCCATCTGAATTTGAAATTAATTCTATTATGTATAGAAATGTGTTTAGACATTAAAAATAGACAGAGAAAATCTAGTGTTTATAACAATATATATCTTAGTTTCGACACAGATAAAGGAGTGATTCAAAAGTTTCTCAAAAGAGGTTATGTAGACAGTTGCAGATAAGCTTGCATTAATCTAGTGTCTTACACTGTAGTACGACTGATATTCCATTTCTTCGGACTTGTGATCCATGAAGGAAGCCCAGCAAGAAACATCAACACGTCAGCAACAGTGTTCGCCAGCTATACATTATATTATAAAAATATAAATATAAATGTAAACAACTTAAGCACATACAACTTTTTCAGATTCCGAAATGTTTCTGGAATGCTACCATTTAAGTTGTTGAAGCTCAAATCACTGCGAGCCAAAGCGAAACGCATCAAATATATATTACCCAAAATTGAAAACTCGAGACTTAATTGGTAGTGTCGATCAAACTTAAAAGAAAGAACGAATGAGATCAATGTATAGACATAATTGTTGAGTTATTTACACGATGGAGTTTTAACCAGTTGGTGTAGACTACCTAAGATTGAACAATTACTGGAGATTTCGTAAGAGGTAAACGTACAGATATGATAACTTAGGCCACTCGCCAATGTATTGGGGTATTGGACCACTAATATTGCAATTTCTCAGAACAAATGAAGAAGTAAGAGACTGTAGATTAACAACTTCCATTTTCTCGATGTTTTTCATCAATTTTAAACATGATAGAGTTAATGGAAAAACATTCTTAATAGTGTAACATTTTGAATTACACTAGTTCTTTAATATAATATTAAAGTCATTAGTTAATTAACATGATAAACTAAATAAATAAAATGTAAGTCATTATCAAATAGTTTCTTTACAATATTACACAACGATAGAAATTGAGAGAACAGAAGCATGGTGGAAAACATCTTTATAATATTAATTTCATACGAGATAAAATCCCAAGGATATTGTGTCAATGAAAGTGCTTATATACTTGGAAAACTAAACGTCTAAAGATTTTCGAGTAAATTCATGCACATTAATCTAGAATTTTCGCAAATTAATCCCATAAATATGAAGGAAAACACTCACACGGAAGACAGATATTGGGGTTCCGATATGACTTCTGTAGGGAAAGATATTCCGGGATTGTTTACATCACTCACCCACCTGGAATCATTGAACAGCACTTTATAACTCATTAATAAGAAAACGACATGTTTCATGTCCATCTCCACATTAAAATAAAATAAATGATTACACATACAACTTCTCTAATTTTGTCAGACTAAAAGTTTCTGCAGGCAGATTCCCTGAAAAATTATTTCCTATCAGGACCCTGACAAGTACACAATGCAACAGTCAGTTCAATGCACCAAATTGTTTTGCTTCATAAGTTTAATTAAATCCTCAATAGATTATAACATTTAACTTGACTAACTTACAGATCGGTGAGGTTCACCCATTTTCCAATATAACCAGGTATCGGACCAGACAAATAGTTTCCACCTACCGTACTGCATTGACCCAAATGCTTCCTATAATTATATGACACCGAACAATTAAATTGCAAGAGAAAATAAAAGCAAGAAACTAACAACACTTCAAGATTGGTCAGATTCTGATATGTCGTAGGAATTGTCCCAGTAAAATTATTCGCTGTCAAGTCTCTACATAGGTTGCTATATGTTTCAAAATTTTCACATGGGGCCTCATCTACAGTTAAATCAAGTTCGACTCTCCATGATCAAAATGACAAAAGAAAAAAGAAGAAAATTACAGGGTTTGAAGGTTGGTTAACTTTCCAAGCTCCTTCGGAAGTTCACCATGAAGATCATTGCCATCCAGGTCCCTTTTTCTCCAGAGAAACAGACAAATAAGTAGATAAATTTATAATACTCTTGAAATAAAGACTAAAAGAAGTGGTGAGTAAGTTTTTCGCACAAGTAACGGAGTGCAGACAGTTTTCCTAATTCTTTTGGAATACGGCCTGACAACGAGTTATTATAAAGACTCCTGCAAATCGAATGATATAATCTATAAGACGCAAATATTATATAGAATGAAAGGAGCAATGAATAACTAGAACTATGCAATAACTGAGAACCATATGTTATTGTTGAGGTTTATTGAAGGTTTATATAATTATTAAATTTAAAATTTATAAAATTAATGGAAATAAATAAATAAATGGTATTGAACATTGTATTTTCTTATTAATAATGTCGGAATCTCGGCCCATGTGGCCATGTCTATTGGATGTTGTTTGTTCCATTCATTTAAGACAAGTGGTAAATTAATAATCCCTTGTTGGGCTTGCTGTGCCTTTATCATGTGCTCCTGGGCCTACTTCAAGACATTACTATTACATTATTTTTAAGATAACAAAATAATAAAATAGTATTTATAACGTAACAAGAATGAATATGTTTTTTCTTCTCGATCTCGGTCACAAATAACTTTTATTTGAAATTATACTCAATTGTTTATAACTTTTTTAAGGTAAATACATGATCTACACTAATATAATAAGTAGCATAATTACGAGATAATTAATTACGTAACTGAGTGATAACATAAATTATTATAATATAAAGAATAAAAATATTGAATAGTTTATAATTTAAAAGCACTATAATTATAATTCCTTCAAATAACTATGGAAATTACCTCGTTATGGTTAGTGTTGAGTGAATTTATGGTTATATTATTTTGTTGGAAATAAACCAACTTAATGCTGCACTGTCTTATTGAATTACAAAGAACGTAACAGTTGGCTTATATAAGCCTTACATGATGTTGAATAGGAAGCTTAACAACCCACATTTTACGTGGTAACAAATAGGAAATTAGTTATAGACTTAGTCTACGTGTCCTACGCAGTAGGATTTATTTAACAGAAAACTTTGACAATGTCAGCAGCAATCTCAACAATGCCTCTCCTAAACTGAACGTAGTAATACTTTCAGTTTAAGGCTGGTACATCACAGTCACCCAAGAACTTACACAACTTCAAAAATACATCCAGCTTGAGTGGTTTTGTCATAATATCTGCAATTTGTTCTTGTGTACCACAATGCTTCAGTTCCACAACTCCATCTCTAGTCAGATCACGCAGAAAATGAAATCTTACATCAATGTATTTGCTACGCCCATGCATAACTGGATTCTTTGATAACTTAATCGTCGAACTGTTGTCACATAATACAGTAGTACACTTTCCTTGAGAATTACCAAGTTTTTCCAAAACTCTCCTCATCCATACTCCTTGACATGCACAAGATGTAGCTGCTACAAACTCTGCTTCAGTAGTGGATAAAGTAACCACCGGTTGCTTTTTTAAAGACCAAGAAACAGCTCCTTCACTAAGTAAAAACACATAACCAGAAGTACTTTTCCTGTCATCCACATCTCCTGCATAGTCAATATCTGTATATGCCAGCAACTCTCGGTTTCCTTCCTTTTGATAAAAAATCCCCAAATCCACCGTACTTTTCAAGTACCTAAGCACCCTTTTTGCAACTTGTAAATGTATCTCAGTTGGATTTGCCATAAATCTACTAATGAGACATACAACATACATCAAATCTGGCCTTGTTGCAGTTAAATACATAAGACTTCCAACCAACTATTTATACACAAAAGCATTTACTTTGGCTCCTTCTTCATCCTTCATTAATTTAACACCAGGGACAATGGGATTCTTCACACTATTACTTTTTTCCATTCCAAATCTCTCCAAGACTTCTTTTGCATATTTCTTTTGACTAATATAAATTCCATCAGAATTTTAAAGGACCTCCACACCAAGAAAATATTTCATCTTGCCCAAATCAGTCATATCAAATTCAAGTTTCATGGAATTCTTGAATTTAACAAACAAACTTTCACTATTACCAATAAAAATTAAATCATCAACATATAAGCTAACGATCAAAATTGTACCTTCATTTCCTGTCTTTATGAATAAAGTGTGTTCATAACTGCACCTCTCAAATCCTTCTTTGACAAAGTATGTTTCAATTCGGCTATACCATGCACGAGGGGCTTGTTTAAGGCCATATAATGCCTTTTTTAATCTGTACACCTTGTGCTCCTCACCTTTCTTCTCATAACCTCGTGGTTGCTCAACAAACACTGCTTCATTTAATTTGCCATACAAAAATGCACTTTTAACTTCAAGCTGATACACATTCCAGCCATGTCGAGCTGCTGAAGCAATCACCATTCGAATTGTATCCCATCTAGCCACCGGTGCAAATACTTTAGTATAATCAATGCCATGTTGTTGTGCATACCCTTTCGCCACCAATCTAGCTTTACATTTATCAACTTCGCCATTTTCATTGAGTTTAGTCTTGAAGACCCATTTTAATCCGTTTTTCTTCATCCCTTTTGGCAAATCTGTTAGCTCCCAAGTTTCATTTCTTTCAATTGCATCAATTCCCATTTTCATTGCAATTATCCATTTGGCAAACTTCACTGCTTCTTCAAAGGTGACTGGATCAGTAAGTGAGGTGAATAACAACAAGTTTTGCTCAGCTTCTTCTTCTCTGAATTCTCCTCCACTCACGTAATCTTCCATCCAGAATGGCACTCTTCTACTTCTGCCTGCTGGTGAGCCTTCTACAGCAGAACTGTACAAGTTATCTGGTGAATCATCTGTGCTTCTCCCTACTGGTGACCCTGCTGTTGCAGCTTCTGTTGAATGAGCTGCAAGTGAACGTGAATGTTCTCTTACAGGATTGCATGAAGATGAACTGGCTTCTACATTACACAAAGGTAAGCCAACTCCTGTTTCTTCTTCATCTTCTTCATTTTGAACAGCTTCTGTTTCTTCTTCTGCTTCATTTTGATCACGTTCACTTTCTTCTTCATAGCTATCTCCCCACTCAAGAGTATCAGATACTAATACTTTTTTTTTTCCTTGCCAATTCCAGCACTCATTCTCATCAAAAACCACGTCTCTGCTTGTTACTATCTTCTCAGATATTGGATTATACAGTCTATATACCTTAGACTCTTCACTCATTCCCAGCAGCACACATTGAAAGCTTTTATCATCCAGCTTCTTTCTCAAATTATCTGGCACATGAACGTGCCCAATACACCCAAAGACCCGAAAATAATTCACATTTGGTTTAACACCACTCCAAGCTTCTTCAGGCGTCATCTCTTTTACTGCCAAAGTAGGACTCCGATTAAGCACATGTGTTGTCCAGTTTACAGCTTCTGGCCATAATTTCTTTGGAACCTTTTTCTCCGACAGCATGCTCCTGACCATGTTCATGATGGTCCTATTCTTGCGTTCAGCCACTCCATTTTGTTGGGGAGTATAGGTTGTAGTGAGTTGTCTGCTAATACCATGATCTTTGCAAAAATTATTGAACTCAAAAGATGTAAACTCCCCACCTCTATCTGTACGCAAACAACAAATGAAACTTCCTACTTCTTTCTCAACCATGTTTTTATAATTCTTAAAAACAGTGAATGCCTGAGATTTTTCAGCAAGGAAGTATATCCACACCTTACGGCTATAGTCATCAATAAAGCTTATAAAATACCTCTTCTTGTTGTTTGAAACAGGTGTGATAGGACCGCATATATCAGCATGAATCAGTTGCAACCTTTGAGATGCTCTCCATAAACTTCTCTTTGGAATTGCCTCCTTGTGTTGCTTGCCCACCATGCAATCGGTGCAAATTTTTTATGAAGCTTTCAACTGTGGTAATCCTCTGACCATTTGTTTATGCTGCAATAATTTCAGACCCTTATGACTTAAGTGTCCATATCTGCAGTGCCAAAGATGAGTATTGTCTTCAATTGTTGTTTGAAAACAATTGGTAGCTTTCAGTGCAACTGTTGTATGCAACATAAACATTCTGTTTGCAGTCATTGTTGTTTGCACAATAAGTCCCCTTTCTGGATGATAGAGTTTACAAATTCCATGTTTGATGAAGACAGCTACTCCCCGTTCTTGCATTTGTCCAATACTCAGCAGATTATTCCTCAATTCAGGTATATAAAAGACATCTGTGATTACCTGAATAATTCCAGCAAGTTGCAACCGTATGGTACCCTTTCCCAGCACAACCATTTTTGAATCATTCCCTAGCTTTACAGATTGCTGAAAGTCTCCATCAAGATCAAAAAACCACTGCTTGTGTGCACATATATGATTGCTGCACCCTGAGTCAAGGAACCAGACATCTTCTCGTCCTGATTGATTGTGCTCCACATATGACATCAACAACAACTCTTCTTTCTCCTCAAGCTTTGCATAATTTGCCTCCCTCTCCCATTTCGGACATTCATACTGAAAATGTCCTAATTGATGACATTTATAACACTCTATTAAGGCTTTGTTAAAAACTGGATTGATTCTTCCTCTGCCTCTTCCTCGAAATGCGCCACGTCCTTGACTACCTCTTCTTCCACCAAATCTGTTATCATATGTAACTTTCAATGCCCGCTCATCTCTTTGGTGCCCATTCATCCTCTACTCATGGACAAGTAAGCTGCTCTGCAATTCGTCAATGGTTAATGTGTCTAGATTGTTGGATTCTTCAACAGAACACACCACATAATCAAACCTTGAAGTCATTGATCTCAATATCTTTTCAATGATCACGACTTGTTGAATATTTTCACCATGAATCTTCATCTTATTGGCTATGATGAGTGTTCGGGCAAAATATGCCTCAACACTCTCCCCTTCTTTCATCTGTAGAATTTCAAATTCTTTTCTAAGAGCTTGAAGCTGTGCTCGTTTCACTCTTGTAGATCCCTGGTATTTCTGCTTCATGGAATCCTAGATATGCTTGGTTGTGTCTCTATTAAGAATTGTCTCCATAACAGTCCGATCAATAGCTTGAAACAAGTAGTTTTTAACTTTCAAATCTTTCAACTTTTGATCTGCAATAGATTGTCGCTGTGCTTCAGTTATTTCCACTCCTTCAACTGTAATAGAAATACCATTCTCCACCAAGCTCCAGTATTCTTTTGAACGAAGAAAGTTTTCTATAAGCATGGCCCAATGATCATAATAACCATCGAACTTAGGAATTGCAGGTTGAACAAACGAATTTTCAGCTGCCATTTGAAAGAAAAATAATTAAACTCTCTGTGTTTAACTATCTTAAAATAACTCTCTTTGTGTCTGTGTTTAACTCTCCTAAAAATAACACTCTTTGTGTTTTTAAAAAAACTCACTCTTTCTGTGTTTAAAAACTCTCTAAAGAAACTGCAGTTTCTTTTCACTCACAGCTAAATCCTATAGACAGCTCTGATACCAATTTGTTGGAAATAAACCAACTTAATGCTGCACTGCATGTCTTATTGAATTACAAAGAACGTAACAGTTGGCTTATATAAGCCTTACATGATGTTGAATAGAAAGCTTAACAACCCACGTTTTACGTGGTAACAAATATG
Organism: Populus davidiana x Populus alba var. pyramidalis; assembly: GCA_027475595.1. NCBI lineage: Eukaryota > Viridiplantae > Streptophyta > Magnoliopsida > Malpighiales > Salicaceae > Populus > Populus davidiana x Populus alba var. pyramidalis. Next base: position 35,392 of record JANKYH010001100.1, on the reverse strand, counting down.
AAATTAGTTATAGACTTAGTCTACATGTCCTACGCAGTAGGATTTATTTAACAGAAAACTTTGACAATGTCAGCAGCAATCTCAACATATTTGAAGTATAATGAATATAACTTACAGATATTCAAGTGAAGAGAGTGTGCCCAAATTTTCGTTTAGAGTACCACTGAGGAAGTTGCGGCTGGCATGGCTGTGACAGGAAGATGTACAGGTATTTGATTAAGAATTAAGCTGTCCATATATAGATGCAAGACTGTTTTAATCTCTAAAAAGAAACACTTACATCTCTATCATTTTTTTACAATATCGTATGCTGTCTGGTATTGGCCCAGTCAATTTATTCTGGGAAAGATACCTGATTTTCAACACAGATAACAGAATGAATATATAAAATAAAAAAATATCTTGCAAATATACCATTGACTTACAATTTACGAAGCGATTGTAGACCCGTCAGATTCGAAGGGATGGTGCCATCGAGATCGTTTTTGGAAAGATCCCTGATTCGAAGGGATACATATCCCGGAAGATAAAAACTTTCAGTTAATATCACCAACAGATTCAATTCTATATTGTATCAATGGAACTTTTATCAATTGTGGTGTAGAAAAGGTCTTTCTGAAGTTTTCTATATTTCACGAATATTGATAGACATTCCTTCTGAAATTTTACGCAGTTTTTTTTTTATATAATCTACAAGTTATTTTAGAAAAAAAGATTATAATCTCAATGCCTTTGTATTATATAAATAATTGATAAACAATCATTTCAATTTAAAAATTTAAGTTATTTGATAAGCTATATATATATATATATAATCTAACATACTCTCAACTAAAAAGTTATTTAAGCTTAATTATTGCACAATTCACCAATACCTTATATTTATTTATTTTTAATTAGTTAACTTGAGAACATGGCTTAAAGAGATTATTAATTATTAATTGTCTTTAAATCACACCATTAAAATATGACTTCTGTTAGAACTAATTATTCATTAGGAAGCTTGATAGAATCTGCTAGATTTACAATGAAGCAGAGCGTGCTACAATTCAGTCATCATTAGAAGGGTTATTTACTATCATTTCTAAGGAATTTCAACACCATTTATTTTATATTTTATTCTTTTTTTTCAATTGAAGAGCAAAACATAATATCACAATGTTGTTTTATGTAGCAAAACTGGAAGACTTACAGATATTCCAGATTCTGCAACTTTGTCAGGCTTGAAGGTATAGAACCGGTCAACGAATTGCTTGAAAGGTCCCTGATGTTTTGCACAAAGCCATTTTACCATTATTTAGAAATAAGAAGAGCCTATGCATGCCATCATTTATATATAAAGAACAAGGAATCCAAGCTTATATAAAAATTTAAGTTATTTGATAAGCTATATATATATATATATATATATATATATATATAATCTAACATACTCTCAACTAAAGTTATTTAAGCTTAATTATTGCACAATTCACCAATACCTTATATTTATTTATTTTTTATTAATTAACTTGAGAACATGGCTAAAATAGATTATTAATTATTAATTGTCTTTAAATCACACCATTAAAATATGACTTCTGTTAGAACTAATTATTCATTAGGAAGCTTGATAGAATCTGCTAGATTTACAATGAAGCAGAGCGTGCTACAATTCAGTCATCATTAGAAGGGTTATCTACTATCATTTCTAAGGAATTTCGACACCATTTATTTTATATTTTATTCTTTTTTTTTCAATTGAAGAGCAAAACATAATATCACAATGTAGCAAAACTCTAAATTGATCTAAAAACGAGTTTATATTACTTTCAACAGATGATAAAATTGTTGTTATATGTAGCAAAAAAGCATAATATCACACAAAAGCCAAACACAAAGAAAAAATATTAAAAAGGTTCGTTTGTTACAATTTCAAATCAATTTAGAATTAGTTATTAATTATTAATTGTCTTTAAAAATATGACGTCGGTAAGAACTAGCAAGCGTGATAGAAATATGTTAGATATAAAATCCATACGATGCTTAAAATAATTTTATGGAATTCTAATTTGCATATATTTATGATGAAAGGGATAAGGTTAATGCGATTCAAAACTGAGCAAACTAAAGTATAAACCCAAATTAAACTGGAAGACTTACAGATTTTCCAGATTCTGCAACTTTGTCAAGCTTGAAGGTATAGAACCGGTCAACGAATTGCTTGAAAGGTACCTGATGTTTTGCACAAAGCCATTGTACCATTATTTAGAAATAAGAAGAGCCAATGCATGCCATCATTTCTATAAAAAGAACAAGGAATCCAAGCTTTAACATACAAATACTTGAGATGCTGTAACTGCCCCAGCGTTGAAGGAATCCCACCAGAAAGCTGATTATAGCTAAGATAACTGTTGTGGGCAATATGATCAAACCTCATTTTCATCAATGGTGACCACTGTAGATTCAATACTGAAAAGAGAAATGTATATGGAGTTACGATACTTACAGTATTTCCAAGTTTTTGAAGCTACCTATTGAATAGTGGATAGATCCATCCAACCTTTTTCCTGGCAAGTTTCTGTCAAAGAAATTGAAGTAATTCACATCGAGACAATCAGAATTTGAATCTATCAAGTTTTATACATACATTACAGTGACCGAACGAAACGATCCATTTTCGGTGTTGTAAGCGGAACCACAGGTGATCTCGTATCCAGAACAAATAGGAAACGACAGCGATAACTGTGTGGAAGATGACAGCGATAACCGCGTGGAAGATGACAGCAAATTCTGTGAAAGGAGCCGAAGAGCAAGTACTGCCGAAAAAAAATTCTTATTAAGTCCCACTAAGATCTTCTGATATTTAAGATAAAAGTACTCAATGGACCTTATTATATACTTACATGTACGGGTTAGAATGGATAAGAAGTGTGTTTAAGCAAGAAATGAAACTAGTAAATTAAATGAGACTCAACTATGTTATTGCACTTGCATATATATATTTTTTATTTACTAAATAAATGACAAATGCAATGTTTTCATGAGATATCTTTTCAAATTAGTTAATGCGCAATAGGACCATTTATTTATGCTGCAAAAGAACTCTTCATATTCGAATAGCTTTTCTTTCGTAATCAATTTATTCATGATAATTTCAATGGCCTTCTATCTGCATGCTTTCACCCTATCCCACATCGATTAGTAATTAAACTAAACATATTTTCATATATCTTTGAATGAACCAGACAGTTACTGATCCGACCTTCATCGTCTGGAAGTGTTCTTTTGCGTGCGACTTCTTCGATGCTATCATCTAAAGTAATAGTTCCAGTGCCAGGTTGCCAGAGAAGAAGAAAGTAGAGGAGTAAAAGTCTGCTGATGAGCATTACTGACCGTTCAGAACCCCATTGGTTTCGTCATAACTCTACCTCTAAGAAGCGTTTCTAATGTCAATAAAAAAAAATACATTTTTAATATCGAGTGTAATCCCAGATACTAAAGAAAACAAAATATTTTTTTGGGTATTTTTGAAATATTGATCTAGTTCTCAAGACTTTAATAAACTAGTTATTAAAGCCAAAATACATGTTAACACATGTTTTTTTTAAAAAATTTCTTTGTTGTATGAAAATATGACATGATTTTATTTTATTTTTTTTAATCTTTGAGAGACTTGTTGTATGCAAGAAAACAAGACATCTTTTTTTTGTTTTTTTTTGTGTAAATTTTTTTTGCAACTTTTCAGAGAAAATCAAGTATTTTAATACTGGATTTGTATCTTTACAGTATAAAAATACAAACCAATATTAATCAATATTGGTAGAAAAATACACGGGAAGATCACAAATTTTTCAAAAGGATTTTTGGAGTGTTTTTTACTTAACATATATATATAATATTATATAATATAATATTATTGTATTATAAATATATAAAGAGATGGGTTGGCCCAGATATATTGCGCTAAGCCCATCCTAGTTGGGCCGAAATTGGCCCAGGATCGATTGGGTCGACATCGCCCAAGACAAAAGGTGGGCCGGCTTGGCAAAAAGGTGTTCATCTAGCTCGGCCCATAATATTTTTTCTCTTTTATTAGACTAGGCAGGACCCTGCCCAACCATTTTGGTCTAGGTCGATGTTGTCCAACCTAGTGGACAGTGGAGAAACTTTCCATTGTTCACTTGAACAGTAGATAGTGAATTAATTCACTCATCACTATTCACATGCAACGTGAACTGTGGAGAGTGAATTAATTCACTTCCCACAATTCACTTTGCAGAATAGTAGAGATGGTAAGGCAGCAGATGAAGAAGATGGAATAGGAGAGGGTCGGGGGGAAAATGAACTGGGTGGTGGCTCACTGTTGTTCTGGTGGTGGTGGTGGTAGGATGTGATTGTAAACGATGGCGTTGTGGTGGTTCTTCCTCTTTTCTCTTTTGTTTTTTTGTTCTCTCATTTTTTTATGTTTTTTTTGTCTCTCTCCTTTTTTTTGTGTTTCCTTTCCTTTTCCTTCTTGTTCCTTCCTGTTTGTCTCTGTTTTCTCTGTTTTTGTTCTTCTTATCATTTTCTTTCTCCTCTGTTTTCTTCTCTCTCTCTCCTCCTCTCTTAAACAATGTTTTCTCTATTTTTCATTCTTCCCTCTCTTCTTTCTCTCTATTTTTTCCCCGTGTCTCTTTCATCCCTCTCCTCTAGTATTTATAAGGGGAAAACAGAGAAGAAAGGGCTACTACCCGTGTCCAGTCATGGCATAGGGGTAGGGTGGCCGGACGGCTATTGGCCAGCCGTCCACAGGATTTCCCCCCTCTATTTTTTCATCTAATGGTAGGCTACGGGTGTGGGTTATGTCAAGGTTTTGGCACGTGGTTGGGGGGGGGGGAGTGTTGCAGGGGAGAGAAACTTGTTCTTTTTTTGCCTCTGCATGTCCAGGGAAAGAAGAAGACCTATAATGCCATTCCAAACAACAATGTTTTGGCTTTTTAAAAAAAAGTGGATGAAATGGTGTTGTTTTGCCCAAAACGTGTCATTTCATTCAAAAGAAAATGGTGCCAAAACAAGTCGATTTCCAAATCAGTCCTTAGTTTGTGTTTTGTTTAATCTTTCCATGCCCTTACGCATGCTTACAATTATTTGTGATAGATACATAACTTGTCAACAAGCTAAGTCTATAGTAAAGCCTCATGTCTTATATAAACCTTTACCTGTTCCTAATGAATCTTGTGTTGATTTTTCTATGGATTTTATTTTGGGTTTACCTAGGTCTATGAAAGAAAGAGACTCCATATTTGTTATTCTGGATAGATTTTCTAAGATGGTACATTTCATTGTTTGCTATAAAACTAATGATGCAATAAATATCATAGACCTTTTCTTTTGAGAGGTCATTCAGCTACATGGTATTCCTAGGAGCATTGTGTCTAATCGAGATGTTAAGTTTTTGAGTTACTTTTGGAAGGTTTTGTCAAGTATTTTAGGGACTAAACTTATATTTTCTACAACTTGTCACCCACAAATAGATGGTCAAACTGAAATTGTGAACAAGACTTCAACTCAATTATTAAGAGCTATCATTAAAAAGAATCTTAAAAATTAGGAGGATTGTTTGCCTTTTATTGAATTTGCATTTAATCGAAGTGTGTATTCTACTACTGTTTATTCACCATTTGACATTATTTATCGTTTTAATCCTATAACACCAATGGATTTGATGCATTTACCTAGTGATAAAAGGGTTAGTCTTGATGATAATAATAATAAAAAAGCATAGGTAGTGAAGGACTTACAAGCAAAGATTCAACAATAAATAGAGAAAAAAGAATGAACAATATTCATTCAAGGCTAATAGAGAATGAAAGTTAGTGAGGTTTGAACTAGGTGATAGGTTTGGGTGCATATGAGGAAGGAAAGGTTTCTCGAACAAAGGACATCTAAATTAATGCCTTGAGGAGATAGTCCTTTTTTAGATCATAAGGATAATTAATGGCAATGCCTATAAAATCGATGTACCAAGTGGGTATGGTGTTAGTACTATATTTAATGTTGTTGATCTCTCTTTATTTTATATAGATAATGATTCGAGGTCAAATCCTTTTGAAGAGAGAGGGAATGATGTGATCCGAGCAACACCAAAGGATCTATTGGAGGTTCTAGTTGCTCTAGTGACAAGGCTTAGGGTTAAAAGATTCAAAGTGGCTTTCAATGGACTTCTTTGAGATACATGAGCTAAAGAGAACTTCAAAAGGATAATAAATAACGAAGAACAAGCCTTGATTAATTTGATTTATGTTCAAGAAGGACTTGTTGGTGGAACCAAGGCCATAACTCAAGGATTGGGATACAAAGAATCAAATAAGATAATTTGACATTTCTTTACTATTTTGATCATAATTGGAGCTCCAAGTCACATTTTGATGCGATTCTAGTTGGGTTGGAAACTAGAATTCCATACATTTCCAATGATAAAAGGAACACATTCTAATTTATTAAGACAAGGGAGAACTATTCATTTGAAGTTGGGTTTTGGTGCTACCAGTAGATTACGAGAAAAACCAATATGGTCTTATTTTAATTAGTTGGGCTATTGATCTGTCTTTTTTTTGGGCGACAACACTTGTTTAAGTTTCAAATTTGTTTATTTTATTTATTTTAATTAGTTTGGGCTAGTTTTAACTTTGTTTGGGTATTATTTAAATTGGATTTTTGTGCGACTCATTAGGCAAACTAGGGTTACTTAGCTTTCTAGAATAAGTACTCTTTTTTTGTGAACAATATTTCAAAAAATAAAAAAGAGATTGTTGCAGAATAAAAATATTGCCTCTCTTGGTTCTTGATTGAACTTCAACTCTTCAAATAATTGGCAAATCCTTACTAGTGATTTTATACTTATGTTGCTTGTCTCCATATGTAGGCGTTGTGATTGGGTGATTTATAATCTTGTTGCCTTAGAACAAGTCTTCCAATGTGATAAACTCAATTTCATACTCAAACTTGAGTTAGATAGATTTTGGGTTCGTGAATTCCATCAAATTCAGTTAGAGTTCATATCAATACTAGGTAGCGACTTCTATTCTTTTAGTTTTATTGATAAAGAAAAATAATTATTTATTCTTTTCACCCACACCCTTTCATGCAAAATCCTGTTTTGGAAGGATGATCGTCGCAACACCGCACACGTACAACATGACATATGACTGAATAGATTTTTTTCTTTTAATAAAACAAAAAAACGACAATCATAAGTGGTTACTTTTTATTTTTATTAGAAAGAATAGAGGAAGCTATCGAGTTGTGGCCTTCATACTAATGCTTTAGCTTTACTAATCTTTCCCTACTTGATGATGCAAAAGATTCGACATAATTGAAACAAAAGATGCTGAAAATGAACAAAGACTTGACCATAAGTTCTAAAGATGCATTATTACTTCTCAATATTTACTTTCTGCGGGTCCAGTCATTGGACCCAAGAAATATGGAGTTAGCTATCAACTTGTGGCCTTCGTACTGATGCATTACCAAGGCATATTACCTTTATTGAAACAAGAAAATAATAGGAGTAAAAAACAATTCAATGTGAGCCATTATTAATGGTCAGGGTTGGTATTAATGGACTCTCATGGTCATGGGTTGATAAGCATTTGGAACACTACAAATCATCCTTGTGAAGTCTACAGACATTCCTTTGCAAAATGTTTGGCCTTCTACTAGATCAATTTTTGCATCTTTTAGTTGTTTTTATTTTATTTTATGGCATGTAGTTAATATGGCATGTAGTTAATTTTTTAATTATACATAACATTATTATATTCATATAAATATATATTTATTATTAATAAAGATTTATTTTTTTAAAAAAATTTATATAATATTAAATTAATGAATTTAGAGTAAAACTAAAATTTACGAGATAAAAATATTTTTTTAAACAAATTATAAAATTGTTATATTTATAAAAATTTTATTGCATAAAAAAAGAACGGTGCTATATTTTTTTGGTGCTTTCCTTTCCTTGCCTTTGGTTGGAACTCGTACTTGTTCTTTAATTCACACCAATCACTTCTATAAATTAGCAACATTAATTAATTGGCCCTATAATTGAATCACCTGCATTCCTACACAACTTCGTATACAGAAACCAGCTGTTCCCTCGTTCATTTTTCTGATTAGCTTCTTTTGTCTCCTTTCTTTCACTTCTATTCTCCTGTTTGCAATTATTCAAGCCACATCTAACAAATCTGACGTCTATCATCAGAAACTTTTCGTTTCATAAGCCCAGAATCTCTCACTTGGAAGCATCTGTTTTACCACACTTCGGTTAGTAATCTTCCATGTATTTATTATGTTCTTAAATTATTTAGAAAATAATTGGATGAGTTCTGGAAGATGTTAGCTAATATTGTCACAGATGATTTATCTTTGCTTTATAAATCTTCTATTTTTATCATTATAAGGTTTTAGAGGAAGGAAAACACTTGCATACACTAGTACCAAATTAATCATCACGCTGAAAATTAATTAATGAGAGGATAAAATAATACAATATTATATTCACTTCATTTTGGCAATGGTTTAGCCATTGTTGAATTCAAACTCTTCTGCTCAAAATTAGTAAAAGCGTTTCTTACATAAAACCAGCGAAAGCCATAATCATATACGGAATAATAGCAAGACATCATAAATGCTTATCTCCCAGTAATGGGTAGAGGCTTAGACTTTGACATATGATCCTATTAGAATTTTTCTGCTAGTTCGCTTGTGTTGCTATTTTGCATGGATCAATACTTTTGGGGGTTTGTTCTCTGCTCCCTCTAATTTCTAGCCTTGTGGGATTATCTAATTGCAGGGAATTTAATACATTTTCTTATTATCATGTCAGACTTGTGAATCTCTCTCATATCATCAGAACAAGCAAATGGCGGTGGAAAATGTTCTTATTGAAAAACTGGGAGAGCAAGTGTTTAGCGCTCTCATGAATCAAGCTCAATTTGCACTTGACTTCAAAAATCAATTTCAAGCTTTGAAGACACAACTCGACCTCGTCAAAGCCTTTCTTGCTGACACAAATAACCTCAAAATGAAGAAGGAAACTCTCAAGACGAGCTTGATCAAGCTGAGAGATCTGGTTTACGAAGCAGATGACATATTGACAGATTGCGTTCTTAGATATGATTATCAGAAAGATGGGTCCTGCTCCAAATACACACCTGATGAATTTTTCTTCAGGTGTCGAATGGGGAGGCAATTGATGGACTTGAACTCACGCATGGGCAAGATGGGGAGTGACTTGAGCGCATATTTAACTCCACAACATCTTCTATCATTGGGAGACAACACTTACCGAGCTAAGGTATTTACCTCTCAGGATTTTGAGCCATCTGAGGTTATTGGACTGGAAGAAGATATAGAAAAGCTAAAACGATGGACTTTTAGTGCAAGTGGAGTACTCCAAAGAATTGGCATTGTGGGAATGGGGGGCTTAGGTAAAACCACCATTGCACAAAAGTTTTTTGAAGATAGGGCGGTCGCTGGTTGCTTTGATAAAAAAATCTGGGTGTCCGTTTCTCAGGATTTCAGTGATGAAAGGATAATCAAGAGCATATTGGTGCAGTTAGGAGAGAATCCCTCCCCGGTGTCTGATCTAGGCCAAATGTTGCATGTTATCAACCAATCACTTCAAGGTCAGAGTTGCCTCATTGTCATGGATGATGTTTGGAGCTTCAATCAAGATTGGTGGGGTAAGCTATGTTCTGCTATTCAAAAAACAGAAAAGAGAAGTTGTGTCATGATTACAACAAGAAATGAAGATGTGGCAACCCATATGGGAGTTGAAAGTTCACGCATTCACCACCCAAAAGTTCTTGATGAGAAGGACAGCTGGTCATTGTTCTGCAACTTTGCCTTCCAGGAGACCAAGGGAAAATGTTCTAATAGCCAATTTGAAAAGGTAGGCAAAGAAATTGTGGGGAAATGTGGGGGGCTCCCTCTTGCAATTAAGACAATAGCAGCCTCTCTTGCAACAGAAGTTCACAACCTTGGCAAGTGGAAAGACATTCTTGATCACTTCCATGAATTGACTACCAGGAAGCAAAATAGCTCAGTTAAGACTTCTCTGCAATTGAGCTATGATGCACTCCCTACACATCTGAAGCAATTTCTTCTATGCTTCTCAATTTATCCTGAAGATTTCGTGATTCAAGCTGAGCAATTAGTGCATTGGTGGGTTGGAGAGGGCTTCATCCAGAGAACAGAGCACTCAAAAACCGCCGAGGACTTGGGATATGAATATTTGACAGATCTAGTCAGAAGATGCCTTGTAGAAGTTGTGGAGAGGCGTGGCTATGATGGAAGAGTCTACAGCTGTAAGATGCATGATTTAGTTCGTGATTTAACAACAATGTTTGCTGAAGATGAGATGTTGTGTAGCTTTGAAGCAGGCAAGCAGAAATTGTCACCTGATTCACGATGGCTGGGCCTGACGAGTGAAATGAGCACAGCAACATTAAAGCATTGTTCAAAGCTCAGGGCATTGCTATTAATGGCCAGCAGTCAAGGTCAATTTCCTTTCAGTAAGAACCAAATGGTGTCACTTGACTCTCTCAGGGTATTGGATCTCTCTCGAATTAGGTTAGATAGCACTTCCATGGAGAAGCTCTTGAGCTGGATTTTTTCGCTCCAACGCCTAGCATATCTAAATCTCAGTGGAGCTGTAGGCCTTAAAGAAATGCCATCTTCAATCCGAAAACTTCGTAATCTCCATCTTTTGATATTAGCCGAATGCAGTGATTTAACCAAACTGCATCCATCAATCTCATATTTGAAGAATCTCATAGTCCTGGACTGTGGATCTTGTGGTCTCCAATACCTACCCCAAGGAATTGGAAACCTCTCTCAACTTCAAGAACTATCAGGTTTCAGGGTGGTACGTCAAGCCACACCACAAAGTTGTCATCTCCTAGAGCTAAAACAACTGGTCCAACTAAGAGTTCTTCGAATGAACCTCAGCAATGAGAGCGAAATCACTGAAAGTGAAGGGGAGATCTTATCCAAGCTTGTGAAACTTAGGGTTCTAGCCATCAACACTGAAGATTGTAAAGATAGAACTATCCTAGAGATGCTAGATCGACTACACCCTCCTCCAAACCTCAAGGAATTGTATCTTAGGCGCTACCCTCACAAAAGTTTGCCTAAATGGATTAATCCAACGAAGCTTTCTGTTCTGCAATATCTCTGCCTTGAGAATGGATCAGCTCTCAAAAGCATCAATCCAAGTGCTCATTCCGAGGAAGAGAGTGCCTTCTCTTGGAACTACCTTGAGGGTTTGTGTTTGAAGTTCTTGCCATTCTTGGATGAAGACTGGACTGACTTACAGAAGACCATGCAGTCAATACGTTATGTTGAGGTTAGCAATTGTTTCAATTTGAAAAATTTCCCATGTCCGGTTGACAAGTCAGGGATCTGGAGGAAGGTTGAAGATTAAGGAATCAAGTCCGTGAATAAAGAAGCATATCTTCACCTCCTTCAAAATCCAAGGGATTCATATTGATTGGTAAGTGAAGACAGTGGTCCCTCCCTTTGTTGCATAATATCTAAGTTATTTCGCTTTCCCTATGTGTATAATGTGATTGTTCTGTAATATTGTTAATTTGTTTATACTATGTGTATACTATCATTGGTCTGTAATACTGTTTAAATTATCTACACACTTTGTAGTTTATATAGTAGAATTTGTTAGGATACTGGCATGCAAACTCGACAAGATAAAAGACAAGGGATATGATAAAATAAGAAATGACACACAAGAATTTATGTGGTTCACCCAATTAGGCTACGTCCACAGGCAAGTATAGAAGGATTTTACTAAGTAATGTGAGAATTACAACCTCTCTCTAATAATAGGAGAACAACTGAAATCTCTCTATTATTAGGAGAAAACACCTCACTTACTCTCACAAATACCTCATAATTTTGTGGGATTACTTTCCCTCTCTCACTCTACACTTCCTCTCTTATTTCTCTCTTGTGGTGCATCTAATAAGCTTGGATGCATTGCCTATTTATAGGCAAGCATCCATGCAAAAGACAATGCACAAGTGGGAGTGGCAAGTGGGCAAGTTGCACCTATTGGTGCTTGCTAGCTAGCAAGCTAGTTGGCTTCACATTCTCCCACTTGAAGACTTTGATGATTTAATCAAGTCTTCACACTTGATCATTTGTGATTCTTCAATCCTTTCAATACTTGACATCTTCATGCTGCTTACGTTTCTGCTAGGCCATAAGAGGATCTACACCATATGTACTTGTCAGTGTTGACTGGTTTTGTCAAAGCATTTGCTGGGTTTTCCTTTGTGTGAACCTGCTGAAAATCCACACTTCCATCTTCCACCACTTCACGAACAAAGTGATACTGAACATCTATATGTTTTGTTCTTGAATGAAACGCTGGATTTCTTGCAATATGACAAGCACTCTGACTATCACAATACAAAAGAATCTTTTCTTGTTTGTGCCCGAGCTCCTCCATAAGTTTCTTCATCCATATTGCTTCTTTACAAGCTTGTGTAGCTGCCATGTACTCAGCTTCTGTTGTGGACAACGCACAACAGTCTGAAGTTTAGAGACCCAGCTCACAGCTCCACCTGTAATTATGAACACATAGCCTGTAGTGGATTTTCTTTTCTCAAGGTCGCTAGTAAAATCTGAGTCAACATAACCTCTGACAGTAATTTCTAATCCTCCATAACATAATGCGGCATCTGAGGTACCCTTGATGTATCTCAAGATCCTCTTAATAGTATTCCAATGCTCTCTACCAGGATTTGCCATATATCGACTAGTTGCTCCCACTGCTTGTGCAATGTCTGGTCTTGTACATATCATGGCAAACATTAAACTTTCCACTGCTGATGTATACGGTACTCGAGACATCTCCATCCTTTCTGCTTCATTTCTAGGAGACATACTTGAGGATAATTTGAAGTTAATAGGAAGCGGGGTGGAAATTTGCTTACAATCTTGCATATTGAAGCGTCGCAAGATTTTTTTCAAATAATTCTTCTGAGAAAGCCAAATCTTCCTCTTACTTCTGTCTTGGTAAATTTGCATCCCTCGTGTTATAACCTAATTTTTGATCATTTTATTTTTATTTATATATATTTTTTATTATTTTATTTATGGAAAAGGATGAAAAACATTAATGAAAAATAATAATGATGATGAAATAAATGAAGAATGAGTTGTTAAATTTCGGGTTAAGGGCAATATGAATGGAAGTTTTGGGGTTTAATTAAACTTTGGAATTAATCTAATTAAGTTTGGAATTAATTTGTTTAATGAAGGGTTTAATTAGAAAATTAATAAGTTTGGAGACTTAATTAAGCTTGAAATTAATTTAATTCATCCAATCAAGGGCTTAATTGGAAAATTAATAAGTTTTGAGACTTAATTAAGCTTGGAATTGATTTATTTAATCCAATTAAGGGTTTAATTGGAGAATTGATAAGTTTTGAGACTCAATTAAGCTTGGAATTGATTTAATTAATCCAATTAAGGGTTTAATTGGAGAATTGATAAGTTTTGAGACTTAATTGGACTTGGATTTAATTAAATTAATGAAATCAGGGACTTAATTGAAGAAATATTAACGTTTGGGGCCCAAATTGCGTAATTAAAATCCAAGGATTACATTGGAAAAGGCGCTCAAATGCAGGGGGCCAATTACAGTTTAGACTAGGGGCTTAATTATAAGAATTTTAAAACTGCATGGACTAAAACGTAAAATGGCCATTTTTATTTCCCAAACGGCGTCGTTTTGAAGATGTTGTCAGCTGTTCATCTTCTTCCTTTAAGCCAGTAGTCGTTGCCGCAATAAAGGAGGCCGAACGTTGCAGCAGTAATGGCCGTCCGTTGGCTTCAGTTATGGCCGCCTTAATGGTGGTTGACCCGTTACCACCCGTAGAAGCCTATGTAAACCGAGCAACACCGAGAGCAAGGGGCTGGTTGGAGAGTGAGAGAGAGAGAGGGACGAATGAAAACCAGAAGAGATAAATAAAAAATAGAAAAGTATGTGTATTCATGAATAAAAATAATATAAAATTACTGGTTTATTCACCAACGCCAGAGTCTGGAATAAAATACTGGTTTGAGTTTATATTATTTTTATTCGTTATATATATATTTTTTTATTTAGCAAAAAATATATGTGCATGTATGAAAAATAATTTTTTTTTATTTACTTATTTATTCACTGACGCCAGAGTCAGGAATAAAAAAAAAATAAAAAAACACTAATTTTATTTTATTTTATTTTTGTCCTTTTCTTTTTAATTATATAAAAATAGAAAAATATGTGAATGCATAAATTTAGTTTGTTCACTAGAGTTAGAGTCAGAAATAAAAAAAAATAATCTAAATTTATTTTATTAACTACGTAATAATTACCAACGCCAGAGTTGGAATTATCCGTAGTTAAATATTCACTGACGCCAAAGTCAGGAATATTGTGAATAAATCGTCAGAACATAAACCAATAAAAATTTAGCAATTTAAGACAAAAACAACAATGCAGTTTGCCTTAGACAGAACGTTTAAGGGGTGATAATATCTTCCCTTTTACGTAACCAGTCCCGAACCATAGAATCTCTGTTGACCAGTTAGGGTTCCTAGTGACCATAATACTAGGTGGCGACTCCTCAAACAAGATGTTTTTCCTTAAAAGAGTCGGATGCCAGAAATCTGTTCTTTTTCCTAAATAATTCAAGAGAATTATTTATATTTTTAGGGCCACCGCAATGTCGGGTGCGACAGAATGGCGACTCCACTGGGGACTATGACTAAGCTTTTTTTTTTTTTCTTTTATTGCTAAATATTTTTTTGTTTGTTTGTTTGTTTTTGTTGGCGCTTATCAAGTTATTTATTTATTTATTTATTGTTTATTATGATTTATTATATATTTTTGTGTATTTTTTTTTATTTTATTATTATTATTATTATTTTACTGTTTTAGCACGCTTAATTATTCACATTTATCATGCATATATGTTAATATGAATATAATTCAAGCTCATGTTTATATATATATATATATATATATATACGTGTGTGGTACCAATTTTAAGATAAGTGGAGAAGTAACGGCACCCCAATGGCTTTAGCCTGGGTAAGGCTCGCGAAACTATCCAACTCTCGCATGATTTGTTTGCTCGACAGTGGTTGATATGCCAAACTGATTTTACTCAGGGCCTCTATCTTCACGCTGCTTGTAAATCTCATATCAACCTTTCGAGGACGATCACTGAGCATGCGAAAGACCTTTGAGACTAGATAGCAAAACTACCCAGATGCATTTAATGGCTAGAACCTATTCTTTAGGTTGGTCCCTATATAATTTCATTGAGATGAGCATAACATTTAAGCATTTTCATTACAGGACTTTCGGGTGACATAATGATCGTTATTCGTGAGGTAACCACTGTTGAGTATGGACTCGAATCTGAATCCTTGCAAATGACCGAGGGAGACTGCCCTAGACCAAATGCCAGTGGGACACCGCTACTCAAAGATGTTAGGTGCATAATAAATGACACTAGCAGATTGTTTTCACTCACGAAGTATCAGATAGATGAAGCAGAATTTGCTATGAAGTATGGGAGGATTTTGCACCTTTTGAAAGTGCCAGTTTTACCATCAGCTATAAAAGCCATGATACATTTTTGGGATCCCGATTACCGACGCTTCACTTCCGAAATGTTGACATGACACCTACAAAGTGTACTTCCGCTAGAGAATCGACGACACCATGGATGAGCTTGCCAAATTGCTAGGGATCCCTCAACTAATACCGTATAGAGAAAAAGATAACTCTGGGGGTCTTAGATGGAAACGGCTAGAGGAGTTGCTGATTGCTAAAAAAGCTAACCCGGATGCTAAATTAGAGAAACATAGAATATTGGCTTTGGGAATATTTGGTTTGGTTCTATGTCCCTCTACTACGGGAATTATCAGTTTGGAAGCTGCCAATTTGTTTGTGGAATATGAAAAAACAAAGATCAACCCATGTGCCGCGATTTTGGCGGAAACCTTGCTATCTCTTAGTCATTGCAAGAAAACGGGTAAAGGCTCCATGAGGTGTTGTGTCTCTTTACTATTCATCTGGTTGCTAAGTCATATAGAAACGGAGACACCAATATTCAATAATTTCTGGTGGTTTGACCAAAAGCCACTCGAGTTGTTCGTATCAAAAGAATGGGAGAGCTTTCGGAAGATGATTGGAGGGTAAAATTGCAAAGGCTTCCATTAAGCATTTTTAATTGGAAAGCTCCTTGGACGAGGAATATGACAAGCTTGATGAGTTGTGGAGAAAAGCCTTGGGTCCCATTAATTGGAGTAACGAGATACATCAGTTACGCACCTGCTTTAGTTGCAAGGCAGCTTGGGGGCATACAAAGTGTTCCAAGGACAATTAACATAGCTCAATTTACCGGGGTCTATAAAGGGGCCGCCATGGAAATGTTAGAAAGCATTAAGCAGGATTGGAATTCTTTGTTGTTGATAAAGAAGGAGAATGGATCAAGGAATCCCACAGTTAGTGAAAAGTATCCCGAATGGCGTGACAGAAGAGTCTCCGACACGGTAGAAATTTCAGAATCCATGGGCACCTGAAGAAAGAGGGTGAGTTGCGAAGAAGAACTAAGAGAACAAGTAAAACGATTGCAAGTCGAGCTTAAAACAAAGGAGGATTTGAGACTATCATTAGAGCATCAGTTGGCCGAAGAAAAAGCTATGAGGAAATTGGTTGAGGAAGAAAGGGACTCGTTGGGCCGAGATCGGATGAAAGCAATGAGCGACTTAGAATCCCTAAAAGTCATCAATGAGGAGAAGACGCTTCAGGTGGAGAAGGCCTAATATTGGGAGGAATTGGCCGTCAAAACTCAAGTTGTGTCAAGCAAGCGTTTAACAGATCTGAAAGAACTCAAGAGCCAGTTAAAAGATGTTGAATTGGAGTTGGTTAACACCAAGAAGATAGTCAAAGCCACCCAGAATTTGAGAACTGAACTCAATAGTAGCAAAATTGAAGCAAAAGCATTGAGGACTAAATTGGCAAAGGGAGAGGCAAAGATCGAACAATTGTTAGAAAGTCAGAAAATGATGGAGAGTCACATTCAAATATTAGATACTGCTAATAATTCTCTATCCAGAAACAACTTGATCCATACTGAAAGAATAAGGGAATTTCAAGAGCAAATTGATCGAGCTATGGCCGAGGCTCATTGGCTAAGAGTAGAGGCTCGTCAAGTTGGAGGGGACATTGTGAAGTATCGAGGGAGCATGAACAACACCGACATGTTCCTATATCTAATAGAGGCAGTGCCTTTCCCCCTGTAATAGATTAAGATGAATCGTTTGTTGTAATGAAAGTTTTATGGGTTAAATAAAAAAGGCGAAGACCTTTATTTATTTTTAGTCAAATGAGTATACAAGGCTGAAAGCTCAGATGGTAAAAGGTTAAACAGATCTCCTCCCGGCATTGCAATAAGTATCAGATGTAGATCTGACCAAGCATCCAAAGAATAACGGTTGTTATGTCACCCTCCCATGAAATAATCCATGCTCAATATGTTGCATTCACGTTCATGCATTTTTGAACATACACTTATGAACTGTCATGATGCTGCACACCAGGTGAAATATAGGTTCCCATTTAAAACACACTCATAACACACGGTTGCGGAAAAAAATGGAAAATGAAGAAAGAGCTTAGTTGGATGCCCAACATCAAAAGGAGTTGAACAGTCTGAAGGAAGATGTCGCTAGGCTTTCTAGCCTACTCGAACAAGCTCTGAGATCTAATTCGGGAGAAGGGACATCCTCTCAAGCAGCATTTACCACTCAGATACCACCGACGCCTCCGGTGTTCTTCAACCTACCAAACATGGGGGCAAGTGGATCTTCGCCTGAGCCCCAATATGCTACGCATTTCCCAGCTCAGCCTGTATACCCGATGAGGATTCCTCATGCTGATGAGTTGACCTTGGAGGGGTCTCACAAGGATAAAATGATAGGAGCTGAAGGTTTAGAGAAGTGGGCTACCCTAGAAGAGAGGGTAAGGGCAGTTGAAGGAAATCATTTGTATGACCCGGTGAAAGCTGCTGAGATGTGTTTGGTACCTAACGTAGTCATTCCTAAAAAGTTTAGGGTGCTGGAATTCATCAAATACACTGGAACTCAATGTCCAATAACCCACCTTAAGTCATATTGCAACAAGATGGCCGAGGTGGTGCAAGATGAGAAGTTGTTGATCCATTTCTTCCAGGATAGTTTGAGTGATGTCTCTCTCACTTGGTATATGCGTTTGGACAACACCAAGATAAGGGGATGGAAAGATCTAGTCGATGCCTTTATTAAGCAATATAAGTTCAACGTAGACATAGCCCCTGATAGATCAAGCTTACATTCATTGGAGAAAGGTTATAAGGAATCTGTAAGGGAATATGCACAAAGGTGGCGTGAAACAGCAGCACAGGTTAATCGGCCACTATTGGAGAAGGAAATGATCGGTTTATTTTCCAACACCTTCAAAGCTCCATACTTTGAATACTTGGTTGGAAGTTCTGCACAAAGCTTCTCTAATTTGGTTGTTATAGCTGAACGAATTGAACAAGCCATTTGAACGGGTAGGATCACAGACCTTAGTGAAAAAAGGGGTTTTGTTGGACGCAAGAAGGAGGCTGATTTTCACAATGTAGAAGGTGAAGGTAAGGGAAGAAAGCACAATTTCAGGCCACCCATAACCATTCCCCCCACATCTAACATAAATTTCACCTCACCTTATCTAAAAAACCAAACAAATACCCAAAATATCCCATACCGCCAAAATAACACATTTTACCCACGCAGAAGCTTCCCCACAAACCAAGAAGAACTGCCCCCACTTCCCATGCCTCTTAGTGAGATGTATCAAAGATTGCTCAACATTGGCCAAGTAACACTTGTTCATTTGACACCTTTGCAACCACCTTTTCCTCATTGGTACCAACCAGACCAGAAGTGTGAGTACCATGCTAGTGTCGTCGGCCATAATATTGATAGTTGTTTGGCTTTCAAAAGGAGAATCCTCCAACTCATCAAAGCAGGTTGGATTTCTTTTGATGATTTTCCGAACGTAAAATCCAACCCGCTACCACACCATGCTTGTGGAAGTGGAGGGGTAAATGCTTTGGAAGAAGAAGAGAGGGGTACTAATGTCTTAAAGTTGTCAATGGAGAGGTTGTACAAAATGTTGAAGCAAACTGGGTACCTCCAAGCACCCATTAAAAAGCAAGCCGCAGAGCATATGGGTGAATATTGTGAGTATCACCAGCATATGGGACACCATATAAACTTTTGTAAAGAGTTTCGGGCGAAAGTAGAAGATATGATGACATTGGGAGTATTAAGGATAGGGGTGCCTGAAGAAAAACTGGTAGGAACCATGACTGGTTTCAACAAGAAGGTTGAAGTGTGTAGATATCAACCAACGGAGGGAGGACCCCCAATAATGATTTTGGCTAGACCTACAAGCATAATTAGTGGGAATTCTAATGCCATACCTTATAATTATGGTTATTCTTTCCATACCACGAGATCGGCTCCTACTCTTCATGCTGAAATTGGAGGGTTAACCCGAAGTGGAAGATGCTATACTCCTGAAGAGCTAGAAGACCAAAGGAGGGCAAAAGGAAAAAATGTGGTGGAATTGGCCAAGATGGATGAGGTCAACAAACCAGTGAGTGATGAGGAGGCTAACGAGTTCTTGAAGCTAATGAAGCACAGTGAATACAGTGTGGTGGACCAGTTGAAAAAGACCCCCGCCAGAATCTCTCTATTATCATTAGTTTTGAGTTCGGAGTTGCATAGAAACACTCTCCAGAAAGTCCTTAACGAAGCATATGTTCCTCAAGATATCACATAGGATTCTATAGAACATTTGGTGGGAAGGATTCAAGCCACTAACTATCTCTACTTCACAGATGATGAACTAGATCATGAAGGAACTGGTCACAATAAGCCGTTATATATCACTGTGAAATGTAAGGATTGTGTGATCGCCAAGGTGCTGATAGATAATGGTTCCGCTTTGAATGTGTTGCCAAGGCATGTGCTTGATAAAATGCCAGTTGACGTCTCTCATATGAAGCCAAGTACCATGACAGCTAGAGCATATGATGGTTCGTCAAGGCCGATTATGGGAAATATTAATGTTGAGCTTGTAATCGGCCCCCAACCATTCCAAGTAACTTTACAAGTGATGGATATTCATCCCACATACAACATGTTGTTGGGAAGACCTTGGATCCACGCAGCACGAGCCGTTACATCCTCATTACACCAACGGGTTAAGTTTATCATCAATGGAAACCTGGTGACAGTAAGGGCTGAAAAGGATTTATCTATGGTGAGAAACGTGTCGATTCCTTATATAGAGGCTGAAGAGAATAAAGACGGAAACCTACATGCATTTGAGGTAGTAAATGCTGAATGGGTACCTGAGAATACAGTGCGAAGGAAACCAGAGGTTTCTGAGGCTGCAAGGATGGCTGCTAAATATTTTTTGAAGCATGGATTGCCATTCCAATATGACCCTATCACAGGAATGCCCGAGAGGAGGTTTGGTTTAGGTTTTAAACCTAGAAAGGAAGATTTCAAGAGAGCGGCTGAGTTTAAAAGAGAAAGGAGGATAGCTCGAATCGAAGGAAGAGAGCCTAATGAAGGTCGAATCCAGATCCCTCCAATTCACATAACATTCCCACGACCTGCACAAGTGATCAATGCTGGGGGTGAAATTGAGAGGATGAGTAAAGAATTTAGCAGTGCTACCATCCACTATCTGGAAGAAATCAACAAACAAGAACCCCAAGGGGGTTTTAAAGAGGAAGAGAGCCTTTATGAAGAACTACCCCAACTGACTGTGAGTGCTCTAGAGGATGGTCTACCTAAGTTTGTGAGAAGATTAACTGAAGGGGAAGAGTTGAACAATTGGGAAATTCAAGAAGTCCCAGTTATCTTTAAAAAGTAAACATTTGTTGCTTGCTTGCTTTTTATTATTGCTGCATTTTGTTTGAATAAATTTGCGTTGCCAGTAATCGTGGCTCAAGATATTGGCAACAAGATTTTGTTTTGAGCCCTTCTATCATTTCAAGTTTTAATGAGATCATGCTTGGTTTTTTCCTTTCATCATGCCTTTTAGTTTCACTTTTTCCATTATGCACTCATAACAAAGGCAGTTTCCGCTTTCAGGGAATCTGAAAGCGGGACAAAGATAAACTTACAAACCCATTGCATTGAGAATAATTGGCTTAATTTTGATAAAACTATAACTTCAATGGATGAGGAAGAAGATGGTGAAGATGACATTGAGGAGTTCAAGAAGCTTATAAAACAATCTGAACATGCATGGGAGCTTGCAAAAGAGGAATTAGAATTAATAAATGTAAGTACCGAGCATGACAAAAAGGAGTTGAAAATAGGGATGTTGATCACTACAACTATGAGGAGTGAGTTGGTCGCCCTTTTGTGGGAGTATGTGGATATTTTTGCCTGGTCGTACACTGACATGCCCGGTTTGGATACTGAAATAGTAGTGCATAGGTTACCTTTGATTGAGGGTTGTCGTCCAGTCAAACAGAAGCTAAGAAGGACAAGACCTGATGTATTGCTCAAGGTAAAAGAAGAGATAACAAGACAGTGGGATGCAGGTTTCTTGGAGGTAGTACAATATTCTGAATGGGTGTCTAACATTGTTGCGGTTCCCAAGAAGGACAACAAAATCAGGGTGTGCGTGGATTTCCGGGATTTGAATAGGGCAAGCCTGAAAGATGACTTTCCGTTACCGCATATAGACGTGTTGGTGGACAATGCTGCTAAGAGTTCCACTTACTCTTTCATGGATGGTTTCTCCGGCTATAATCAGATTAAAATGTTTGAAGCAGATAAGAGAAAGACGACATTTATCACCCCATGGGGAACTTACTGTTACAAAGTAATGCCATTCGGATTGAAGAATGCTGGAGCAACTTACCAAAGGGCAATGGTAGCACTTTTTCATGATATGATGCACAAGGAAATTGAGGTCTATGTGGATGACATGATCGCAAAGTCCAAAGATGAAGAAAGCCATATCCCAGCTCTGAGGAAATTGTTCGAGAGGTTGAGAAAATATCAGTTGAAATTGAATCCTACAAAGTGTACATTCGGGGTGAAATCAGGCAAATTATTAGGATTTGTGGTGAGTAATAAAGGCATAAAAGTGGACCCTGACAAAGTAAAATCCATACAAGACATGCCCGCTCCAAAGATCGAAAAGGAAGTTCGAGGTTTTTTGGGGCGCTTGAACTATATTGCTCGTTTTATCTCACAACTTACAGTGACATGTGAATCGATTTTTCGATTACTCCGAAAGAAGAATCCTGGAACATGGGATGAAGATTGCCAAAAAGCTTTTGATAAAATCAAGCAGTACTTACAAAAACCACCATTGTTGGTTCCGCCTGTACACGGAAGGCCACTCATCCTATATTTAACTATGATCGAATCAGTTATGGGTGGTGTGTTGGGGCAACAGAATGAGTCAGGAAGAAAGGCGCAAGCCATCTACTATTTGAGTAAGAAGTTCACCGAGTGTGAATCTCGTTACAGTATGGTAGAGAAGTTATGTTGTAGTCTGGTGTGGAGTGCGAAGAGGTTGCGACAATATATGCTATACTACACTACCTGGCTGATCTCAAGAATGGACCCATTGAAGTATATCTTTGAAAATCCATACATGTCGAGTAGAATAGCCAGATGGCAAGTACTGCTGGCTGAGTATGACATCATCTACATGACAAGAAAATCAGTAAAAGGAAGCGCAATTGCGGATCATTTAGCCGATAATGCTATTGAGGATTACGAGCCATTGAACTTTGACTTTCCTGATTAAGATGTGCTAGTAACGGAAAAGGAGGAGAAGAGTGGTTGGTGGGCTATGTATTTTGACGGCGCAGTAAATGTATCGGGCAACGGGGCAGGTGCTGTGATAATTTCCCCAGAAGGAAAGCAATATCCTATCTTAGTAAAGCTTCACTTTAGTTGTACAAACAACACAGCTGAGTATGAAGCTTGCATCCACGGATTGGAAGCTGCATTAGAGATGAATGTAGGGAAATTAGAAGTATATGGAGACTCAATGCTAATAATCTGTCAGGTAAAAGGTGAATGGCAGACAAGGGATGAAAAATTGAGACCATACCAGGAATACCTCTCCAAATTGGCTGAAAGCTTTGATGAAATAGAATTTACTCATTTGGGGAGAGACAAAAATCAGTTTGCCGATGCATTAACTACCTTAGCTTCTATGGCTATAATTGATTGTGGTGCCAAAATTCAGCCTGTAAGCATCGTGATCAGAAATTCTCCCTCGCATTGTTGTTTAATAAAAGAAGAAACAGACAAAGACCCATGGTACACGGATATAAAAAGATTCATCCAGCATCAAGAGTACCCATCGGGAGCCTCGAAGATAGATAAAAGGACCTTGAGAAGAATGGCCATGGAATACTACATAGATGGGGAGATTTTGTATAAAAGGTCATTTGATGGGACTTTACTAAGGTGTTTAAGTGATCTGGAACCAAACCAGGCCCTACAAGAAGTGCACGGAGGAATTTGTGCTACCCACACAAACGAACACATGATGGCTAGGAAGATGCAAAGAGCAGGTTATTTTTGGCTGACCATGGAGAAGGATTGCATAAATTATATCCGAAGGTGCCACAAATGTCAAGTGTATAGCGACAAAGTCAATGCGCCTCCTACGCCCTTATTTAACATGGTGTCTCCTTGGCCCTTTGCAATATGGGGAATAGATGTGATTGGGCCTATTAATCCAAAAGCCAGTAACAGACATCGTTTTATCCTTGTAGCGATTGATTACTTCACCAAATGGGTAGAGGCTTGCTCATATGCCCATGTGACTCAGAAAGTGGTCAAGCGGTTCATCGAGAAAGATCTAATTTGCAGATACGGTGTGCCCGAGAGAGTAGTGACTGATAATGCTCAAAACTTTAATGGAAAGATGATAGCGGAGCTATGCACAAAGTGGAAGATCAAGCATTCCAACTCATCCCCTTACAGACCCAAGATGAATGGCGTTGTAGAAGCTGCTAATAAAAATATAAAGAAGATTGTTCAAAAAATGGTGATTACTTACAAGGATTGACATGAATGGCTTCCTTATGCTCTCCATGCGTATCGAATAGCAGTGATGACATCAACCGGGTCTACACCATACTCTTTAGTATATGGAATGGAGGCAGTGGTACCATTGGAAGTACAAATTCCCTCTTTAAGGGTCCTCATGGAATCTAGACTCGAGGAATCTGATTGGGTCAAGCTACGATACGAACAACTAAATATGATCAGCGAGAGAAGGTTAGCAGCAATTTGTCACCACCAGTTGTATCAAAGAAGGATGGCTAAGGCGTATGACCGAAAAGTTCGGCCAAGAGAATTCAAAGAAGGAGATTTAGTATTGAGGAAAGTTCTGTCACTACCAGGAGAAGATCGCAGTAAATGGGCGCCCAATTATGAAGGACCCTACATAGTGAAGAAGGCATTTTCAGGAGGGGTATTGATACTAACAAGAATGGATGGGGAGGATGTAGTTAGGCTTGTGAATTCTGATTCTGTAAAGAAATATTATCCATGATGTATAAGTCTTTATCAAATCAATAAAAAAGATTGGGCCAATTATTTCTCTTTGCATATTTTTCATAAGGGGTGCCTGCAAAAAAAAAAAAAAACCCAAAAATATACCCTTACAACTTCGCATGATCTCATAGACATAATTGATTTCTTTTACCAAAATCCATTTCCCTATTGGAGTTTTTGAAATATTGATCTAGCATTTTGATTTCAAAAATAATTTGATGTGCTTTCAAAAATGATATTTTAACATTCTACTTGTAGAATGACAATTGAATCAAGCAACTCCATCATTGAGGTGACTAAATATATAAAAAAAAAGAAAAAAAAAGAAATGAATAAACACCCTTACCCTATGACTCTTGGATCATGTGTTTTTAAATGTATGAATAAGGGTATGTAGTGAACTCGTTACTCATGACTCATGAAATGCATTTTTGCAAAGACCAAACCATCATACTGGATGAGGTCAAAGTTTATTGATCTTAACTGCTTGCGCTTGAAATGAGGAAAGGCCATCATTGTTATTCCTTTCACGTTCTGAAATAAGTACATCCCTTGCGATCCCTTTTTGAGCCTGAATAATTTTTCTTTCATGAAAAAAAATCCCGACTAGGATCACACCCCACACTGGGGGGCAAGAGAAAATTTCAATAAGAAAAGAGAAAAAACTACAAGAAAGCCAAAAAAGGCATAAAAGCTCAAGAAACTCAAATGCTAGGGGGCATGCCGAAATCACTAGAAAAGTGACATCCAAGATAAAATGAGTATGCCTTAGCAAAGCAATAAGAAAGAAGAAGCAGCAAATCAAAGAAGTGCGGCAAAAGAAAATAGGAATGACGTCAAGAGTCAAACTGTTGATAGTGATCCTTAGTCTTCGAAACCCTAAAACACTCTTTGAGCCTTATGAATCCTTTTCTTTCATAGCAAAAAACCACAGCCTACGTTACGTGCTTGTAAAAGTTCTTTCTAATCAAGCAAGCAAGCAACCAACCTAGAACAATAAACAATGCTCTCGAAATGCAAAGAATACTTTTTCATAAGATTCATGACATCAAGAATAAACTACTAACTATTATTCATGCTGATAAAAAATGAATGATTCAAAAAGAGACAAATTTTTCTCATACAAAGAAATTTATGGCAGAATCCATCAAATGGAAGGCCAACTTGAAATGGCCAAAGATCGAAATTGTTGTTGGAAATATTTTTGAGAATTTTTCAACATGGGAAGGCCACCCATGAGAAATAGGCCATCTGAAAAATCTTCGTGCTTTTCCACCTCTTAAATGCTTTTGAGCACTCTCCTTCCTCCTCAAGTGCCTCCGAGCCTTCGCTTTCCTCTTCGAGTGCCTTTGAGCACTCGCCTTCCTCTTCAAGTGCCTCTGAGCACTCGCGTTCCTCTTCAAGTGCCTCTGAGCACTCGCTTTTCTCTTCAAGTGCCTCTGAGCACTCACTTTACCTTTCAAGTGCCTTGGAGCACTACTGCCTCTGAGCACTCGTTTTCCCTTTCAAGTGCCTTTGAGCACTAGTGCCTCTGAGCACTCGTTTTCCTCTTCAAGTGCCTCTGAGCACTCGCGTTCCTCTTCAAGTGCCTCTGAGCACTCGCTTTTCTCTTCAAGTGCCTTTGAGCGCTCACTTTACCTTTCAAGTGCCTTTGAACACTAGTGCCTCTGAGCACTCGCTTTCCCCTTCAAGTGCCTTTGAGCACTAGTGCCTCTCAGCCCTCGCTTTCCCCTTTGAGTGCCTTTGAGCACTCGCTTTACCCTTCAAGTGCCTCTGAGCACCAGTGCCTCTGAGCACTCGCTTTCCCCTTCAAGTGCCTTTGAGCACTCCATTTCCCCTTCAAGTGCCTTTGAGCACCAGTGCCTCTGAGCACTCAATTTCCCCTTCAACTGCCTTTGAGCACCAGTGCCTTTGAGCACTCGCTTTCCCTTCAAGTGCCTTTGAGCACTCGCTTTCCCTTCAAGTGCCTTTGAGCACCAGTGCCTCTGAGCACTCAATTTCCCCTTCAAGTGCCTTTGACCACCAGTGCCTCTGAGCACTCGCTTTACCTTCAAGTGCCTTTGAGCACCAGTGCCTCTGAGAACACACTTTCCCCTTAAAGTGCCTTTGAGCACTCACCTTCCTTTTCGAGCGCTTTTGAGCCCTCGCTTTCCTTTTCGGGTGCCTTTGAGCCCTCATATTTTTTTTTTGAGTGCGCCTTTGAGCCCTCACATTCTTTTGGGTGTGCTTTCGAGCCCTCATTTTCCTTTTTTTACTTGGGTAGGTTACCCATCACAATGAGACCACTTCTAAAAAAAAAACAAAAAAACAAAAAAAAAGGTGGGTCGTCTTCCAGATGACTTGTTTCTTGATTTCTACATCTCCCTGTAAAGGTCATGTGTCCATCTACTGTTTTCTAATTTTTCAAAAAAAAAAAAAAAAAGGGTTCTTTCTCAATCTACTTTTCTTTATAAATTTACTACACAAAGATAAAAGAAAATGAAATTTTCCAATATCTTTGCATAATAAATATTATAAAGAGGGGGTGACTGTTATAACCTAATTTTTGATCATTTTATTTTTATTTTTTTTATTATTATTTTATTTATGGAAAAGGATGAAAAACATTGATGAAAAATAATAATGATGATGAAATAAATGAAGAATGAGTTGTTAAATTTCGGGTTAAGGGCAATATGAATGGAAGTTTTGGGGTTTAATTAAACTTTGGAATTAATCTAATTAAGTTTGGAATTAATTTGTTTAATTAAGGGTTTAATTGGAAAATTAATAAGTTTGGAGACTTAATTAAGCTTGAAATTAATTTAATTCATCCAATCAAGGGCTTAATTGGAAAATTAATAAGTTTTGAGACTTAATTAAGCTTGGAATTAATTTAATTCATCCAATCAAGGATTTAATTGGAGAATTGATAAGTTTTGAGACTTAATTAAGCTTGGAATTGATTTATTTAATCCAATTAAGGGTTTAATAGGAGAATTGATAAGTTTTGAGACTCAATTAAGCTTGGAATTGATTTAATTAATCCAATTAAGGGTTTAATTGGAGAATTGATAAGTTTTGAGACTTAATTGGACTTGGATTTAATTAAATTAATGAAATCAGGGACTTAATTGAAGAAATATTAACGTTTGGGGCCCAAATTGCATAATTAAAATCCAAGGATTACATTGGAAAAGGCGCTCAAATGCAGGGGGCCAATTACAGTTTAGACTAGGGGCTTAATTATAAGAATTTTAAAACTGCATGGACTAAAACGTAAAATGGCCATTTTTATCTCACAAACGGCGTCGTTTTGAAGATATTGCCAGCTGTTCATCTTCTTCCTTTAAGCCAGTAGCCGTTGCCGCAATGAAGGAGGCCGAAAGTTGCAGCAGTAATGGTCGTCCGTTGGCTTCAGTTATGGCCGCCTTAATGGTGGTTGACCCTCAGCCTACCGCCCGTTACCACCCGTAGAAGCCTATATAAACCGAGCAACACCGAGAGCAAGGGGCTGGTTGGAGAGTGAGAGAGAGAGAGGGACGAATGAAAACCAGAAGAGAGAAACCCACATATACTAGCTGAATTTGCAAGCCTTTTTTAGAATCCCGGACCGGAATCAAACCTCTTCCTCGCTAATACCAGCCTAAAACAGTGAACACAGAAACGAACCGAGAGAGAGAGAGAGAGACGGTGTTCTGAAAACAGAGCATATAAAAAGACGAAGAAAACTAAGCTGAAATAGAGACGCAGGAAGGGAATACAACCGGGACGACAAGCAGAAGGAATAAAAGGAAATTCGGACCAGAAATATCGCCTTCAGCAACGTCGCGCAAACCCTCCGCAAATGCACCAGGTACGTCTTCTGCTCTGTTTCTCCCGCTTTTCTTTACTTCAATCTTGTTGTTTGTTCCTTTTAATTTGATAGCAGGAGCCATGCACGCGTGATTTAGATCACGCGTGCCTTGTTTGGCCCAGCCGGGTCTAGCCCAGCCCATGTGGGCTGAGCTAGGCCCAGCCCCAAAAATAAAAAAATAAAAAAATAAAATATATATATATAAAAATAGGAGAAATAAAAAATAGAAAAGTATGTGTATTCATGAATAAAAATAATATAAATTTACTGGTTTATTCACCAACGCCAGAGTCGGGAATAAAATACTGGTTTGAGTTTATATTATTTTTATTCGTTATATTTATTTTTTTTATTTAGCAAAAAATATATGTGCATGTATGAAAAATAAATTTATTTTTTTTATTTACTTATTTATTCACTGACGCCAGAGTCAGGAATAAAAAAAAATAAAAAAACACTGATTTTATTTTATTTTATTTTTGTCCTTTTCTTTTTAATTATATAAAAATAGAAAAATATGTGAATGCGTAAATTTAGTTTGTTCACTAGAGTTAGAGTCAGAAATAAAAAAAATAATCTAAATTTATTTTATTAACTACGTAATAATTACCAACGCCAGAGTTGGAATTATCTGTAGTTAAATATTCACTGACGCCAGAGTCAGGAATATTGTGAATAAATCGTCAGAACATAAACCAATAAAAATTTAGCAATTTAAGACAAAAACAACAATGCAGTTTGCCTTAGGCAGAACGTTTAAGGGGTGATAATATCTTTCCTTTTACGTAACCAGTCTCGAACCATAGAATCTCTGTTGACCAGTTAGGGTTCCTAGTAACCATAATACTAGGTGGCGACTCCTCAAACAAGACGTTTTTCCTTAAAAGAGCCGGATGCCAGAAATCTGTTCTTTTTCCAAAATAATTCAAGAGAATTATTTATATTTTTAGGGCCACCGCGATGTCGGGTGCGACACCTAGAACCTTGTTTGCTGGTCCCAAGTCCTTTATATCAAACTCCCTAGCCAAATGTGCCTTCAATTCTTGGACTCGTTCTTTGTTGGGGCCTATTACCAACATGTCATCCACGTACAACAACAGAATGATGAAAACATCATTTTCTTCAAACCTCTTGTAATACGTACAATGGTCTGAACTGAGTCTGTTGTACCCAAGACTAATTATGAAGGAATCAAATCTCTTGTACCAACACCTCGGCGCCTGTTTGAGACCGTATAGAGATTTCTTCAACCTGCAAACCAAGTTCTCCTTGCCTGTTTCAGCAAAACCCTCTGGTTGGAGCATATAAATTTCTTCTTGAAGTTCTCTATGAAGAAATGCAGTTTTCACATCTAACTGCTCTAAGTGAAGATCAAATATAGCACATATTGCCAAGACTACTCTGATTGTAGTAAGTCGTACCACCGGAGAAAATATCGCATTGAAGTCTATTCCTTCTTTCTGAGCATATCCTTTCACCACCAATCTTGCACGATATTGCCATCACGCTTTATCTTGTAGACCCATTTGTTGCCTATGGCCTTTCTTCCTTGTGGTAGCGGAACAAGATCCCAAGTGTTATTCTTGTGCAGAGCTTCAATCTCCTCTTGCATTGTTGTCATCCACATAGATACATCTGTGCTTTTGATAGCCTCATGGAAAGTTGATGGCTCTCCATCCTCTGTTAGAAGACAGTATGCAATGTTGCTCTCAGTAACATATTCTGAGTGCCAAGCCGATGGTCTTCTGTCACGAGTCGACCGCCGAACTTCTAGAGTTTCAGACTCTATTTGTTCTTGCTCTTCATGCTCTGGTGCAGCTTCAGAAGAAGTATGATTCTGAGTATTTTCCATCTGGACTGTTGTAGTCTCCTTTAAAATGCTATTATATTCTTCCATTTGCATTTTATCTTCTACAAATATGACATCTCTGCTGATGACTACCTTGTGGGCAGTGAGATCCCACAAGCGATACCCTTTCACTCCATCAGCATATCCCAAGAATACACATTTTCTGGATTTTGAATCCAGCTTGCTGACTTCTTGAGTATTGTACATCACGTACACAGGACTTCCAAATATATGCAATCGAGAATAATTAGCTGGCTTTCCAGTCCACATCTCCATCGGTGTCTTCAACTCAATTGCAGTTGACGGAGATCGATTTATCACATAACAGGCGGTATTGACTGCTTCTTCCCAGAATGACTTTTCTAGACCTGCAGCCTTCAACATTGCTCTTGTTCTTTCCAATAGAGTTTTGTTCATCCGCTCTGCCACTCCATTTTGTTGTGGAGTGTATGCCGTTGTGAACTTCCGTTTGATACCTTCATGTTGACAGAAGTTATCAAATTCATCACTGGTATATTCTCCTCCATTGTCAGTCCTCAAACACTTGATCTTCTTTTCAGATTCAAGTTCTACCCGCGCTTTGAATGTTTTAAAGACTGCGAGCACATCTGCCTTCCTTCTTATTGGATACACCCAACATCTCCTGGAGAAGTCATCTATAAATGATACAAAGTATCTTGCTCCTCCCAAGGATACAACCGATGCTTGCCAAACATCAAAGTGAATCAGGTCTAAGATGCATTTCCTCTTAGTTGTTGATGTGCCAAACTTCAACCTATGTTGTTTGCTTGTAACATAGTGCTCACAAAAGGGTAAAGTAACCTTTGTAAGCCCAGGGAGTAACTTCTGATCAGAGAGAACTTTCAAACCTTTCTCTGACATGTGGCCTAGTTTTTGATGCCACATCATCGTCTTCTCTTCTGCAGGACTGGCTGATGCAATTGATGCTTCTGCCCCATGATGTGTTTCTCTCATTAATACAAACATGTTTGCAACTGTCTTTCTTGCCTTTAAAACCACCAGCGCGCCTTTGACAATTTTCATAATTCCATTGTCTGTTCGGATCTTACAGCCAAGACTATCAAATTGTCCTACGGACAAAAGATTCTTCTTTAAGTCTTTCACATGTCGCACTCCTGAAATAGTACGAATTAAGCCATCATACATCTTCAATTTGATGGTGCCAATGCCATCAATCTCTAAAAGATGATTATCACCCACGAACACTGTGCCTCTAGAGATGGGTTCATATGTATGGAACCAATCCCGATTAGGAGTCATATGCCATGTTGCTCCTGAATCCATTAGCCAGACCTTAGTGAGCTCTTCTCTATCTGTAGAGATTGTTGCTACTTCACTATATAAAACCTCTCCTTCTTCTGATGTGCTTGCAACACATCCTTGAGCTCTTAATGACTCTGCAATGTTCTCTATACCATTTTTAAATCAACAATCCTTTTTGAAGTGCCCTTTTCTGCCATAGTTGTAGCATTTCACAGTCTTCTTACTTCTTGATTTGGACCTCCCCTGCCTTTGACTCCTACTGGAGCCACGTTCCGTTGATCTTCCTCTTGATACCAACAATGCCTCAGCTTGGTTTGAACTGTTTCTGTCTCCTTTGTTTTTGGGCCTATTTTCTTCTTCCAAGATAGCAGCTGCAACATCATCGAAGACTAAATAGTCTGAGAGGATATTATTGGTCAAGTTGATAATGAGATGATCATACGAATCAGGAAGACTTTGAAGTAGAAGCTCTGCACATTCATGTTCCTCTATTTGTTGACCCAACGTAGTGAGTTGTGAAAATAGAGTTCTTATTATGTTGATGTGGTCAGTCACCGACGTGGTTTCTGCCATTCAAAGGGTATAAAGTCTCCGCTTTAAGAAAATCTTATTATGCAAAGACTTGGACTCGTATAGCTTAGTTAGAGTCTCTCATATCTCCTTAGCTGTTTTCTTCTCCGCCACACTTGATAATACTTCATCGGCTAATGCTAAATGTATGTTAGCAATAGCATTTCCATCCATCTCATTCCATTTTGCATTATCAGTGATCTCCACGAGCCGATCCCCAATTGCTGTCAAGCAATTGTCTTTCCTTAAGATTGCCTTGATTCTCATTTTCCACAGTGAGAAATTGCTCCCCTTGAACCTCTCAATCTCGACTTTGCTGCCATTTTATGCACTGTGATCTATTCAGCTATCACCGTTTCACAGATCTGTAACGTATATAGAAATAGTATCGTGTGAAAAATACTTCACTAAGTAAGTTCCCAGGAAAGATTGGAGGGGTCACAAACGGTCCCACTTAAAACCCAATCTCCTTAGACAGAACTTCCTAGATTGTATTTAATCACTGCATTGACTTTCTATATACGCCAACAGTAACGTAAGTGAACAGTACCGTATGGATGAATAGTGTCGTAGACGTGAATAGTAACCGTATACACGAATAACTTTTGTGTGTTAACAACACCAACCAAGAAGGCTCTGATACCACTGTTAGGATACTGGCATGCAAACTCGACAAGATAAAAGACAAGGGATATGATAAAATGAGAAATAACACACAAGAATTTACGTGGTTCACCCAATTGGGCTACGTCCATAGGCAAGTATAGAAGGATTTTACTAAGTAATGTGAGAATTACAACCTCTCTCTAATAATAGGAGAACAACTAAAATCTCGCTATTATTAGAAGAAAACACCTCACTTACTCTCACAAATACCTCACAATTTTGTGGAATTACTTTCCCTCTCTCACTCTACACTTCCTCTCTTATTTCTCTCTTGTGGTGCATCTAATAAGCATGGATGCATTGCCTATTTATAGGCAAGCATCCATTCAAAAGACAATGCACAAGTGGGAGTGGCAAGTGAGCAAGTTGCACCTATTGGTGCTTGCTAGCTAGCAAGCTAGCTGGCTTCACAGAATTTTGAGTGTAACTTCAACCCATGTGTGTGAGCTCGCATCAGGCTTAGGTTTTGGCTCCGGGTTATAGGCTTGAGTTTGTTTTTTTGTCAAGTTATTATTGTCACACATGGGCGCTCGATGTCGGGGGGTCAGAGGAGTCGCCATCTAATTGTTTGGTTTAGGGTCATTAAGAAACCCAAGTTTATTGGTTTTATTAGAGATTCAAGGGCAAAAGACTAGTTGTGGATAGAAAAAGTATATTAGCATCCCTTGCACACCCTATCTGAGGTAAACTGCATTGGTTGGTTTTGTCATACTCTCCTGAGAGAGCACAACGTTGCGATGACCCTTCTCGGATCGGAGAATCAGGTCGGGATCTTTGTTTTGTGAGAAAAGGAGTCGTCACCTAGTATTATGGTTACTAGGAACCCTAATTGGTCTTTAGAGATGCCAAGGCTAATATGGATCATACCTTTAGATATGTCTATAGAGTGCCAAAGAGAACCAATGCAAATCTTAAAATATGTATTTGATTCAAACTAAACTTACAACCTGCGAATTAAAAGACACCTAGGATAGAAATCCAAGGAGATTCAGTATGCTTAAAAGCTCACTTTTCCCTTAATATTCCAAGTATTCTTGACTTGAAAATCACAAGGAGAAAGAGAAAAACTAATTTTGAAATCTAAGGGAATTCAGAGCGCTTTAAAAAGCCTATTTTTGTCTTAGTACTTCATACTTTCACGACTTATAAACCGTGAAATCAAAATTTAAAACGTCTCCAATTATAGTCGAGGCTTCTTTAAAAGAAGCGCAATTAAATTGTTCTAAATAACATTTTGGCATAAATCTACCCTTATGTTAAAAATGAACAACTTTATTATTCTTAACGATGTTTTGGACATTTATCTTATATAGGTTTCTTTACTTTTATATTATCAAAGGGGTAATGACATATTATTCCTACAAAAATATTTTTTAGATATTAACCACTTGGGGTTTCTTTATCCAAATATTAATAGTGAATAATTAGAAATTATTCTCAATAATATTTTAGATATTAGCCCTTTAGGATTTTCTTTAAGAATCAATTGCTCAAAAAAGATTTATATATTTTTGAAATATTGGCCAAAACCCTTTGGAATTTACAAACATGTTGTAAAATCCAATATGCAAGAAAATAATTTTTGTGTTTAAGAAAACTCATGCACACATTTTTTAAATTTCAAATATTTATTTTTTAAAAAAAGAGGAATGTTCAAAATATTTTTTTTAGTGTATTGGCCGTATGCAACACGCAAAAACATTTTTATATTTGGAGAAAACACAAGCATCACAATTAAACACAAACATCACAAATAAAGGTAGCAAGTCATCATATATATTATAGATTTACAAGAAGTTTAAAACAACTCATAAAAAAAAAACCTTTCAAAACCAACTCAACTTAAAATTCTATAACCGGAAAAGAAACTAATATGTATGCATAAAGGAGCCAAAATTTTGAAACCAAAGTTTGAACTCAAAATTCTAATACAATGTTTGTGACTCATGACCTATCCTTTTTAACCAATCTAGAAAAACTGCCATACTAGTTTCATACAAAAGGAAAGAACTTGAAGAGCATGCTTTTATAACATATATATCACGGACCAAAACCAAAACAACATGGCCAGTTATTTCATCTTGAAAGAGCGGAAAGGAAAACATGACCCTCTGAACCTTCCTAAAGATTACTTCAAATGCAAAGGCACTTCCCTCGTTTCACTTTCTCCTCTAGGAAAAGCTCCATTTAGGAGCAAAGCTACCCCATACAAGATTATAAGACAGGGAAAGCACCTGAACAAGGGAGTGAACTGATAATGAAGACCTATGAGACCCATTATTCCTCATGAATCAGAGAAAAAAAAGAAACTACAAACTCTAACATAAACACCCATCTAAGCTCAAAGCCACGGAAGGAACAGTGGACAAGCATTCATTGTAATGTCAAAAATAGAAACCGAATGTGCAAAGCAAAGGACAAAACAAGTTTTTAAAACATCGAAACAAAAAACTTAAATGCAACAAGGAAGGAGAAAGTTGAGACCTATACCT
>JANKYH010001099.1:0-19426 GCA_027475595.1 Populus davidiana x Populus alba var. pyramidalis | reverse complement strand
TTTGGTTAAAACTGTCGTTAAAAGTATTGTTTTCTAATAAGCAATTGATATGTGTTTGGTTAAGTTGTTTTTGAAAGTACTTTTGTTAATAAAATTACCAAGGACATAAGTTAATTTTCAAGTTGTTAGTAGCATTTGTGAGCATTTTTTTTCATAGATAAAAGAAATAACAATGTTACATTATTGTTGTTCTTCAATTATCTCATTAAAATATTTGTTATTCCATCACGGACATAATTCATTCGAGAAGACCGTTGGTTGCCTTGGCTTTGCGAACATGGAAAAACATCGGCTAAAATATCATCAGGAATAAATTAGGATTGCGATTATATTTTGTAAATGCAAAATCTTCCCGTGACTTCCTCCTAATATGTAGTGCCATTAATGCCACTACAATCTGCACTTGCGATTTGTACAGATATGCCGGCATGTTCTGTAAAATTCTCCACCTTTGTTTCTACACTCCAAATGCACGTTCAATGACATTGCGAAGTGACGAGTGTTCACGATTGAATCGCTCTTCCCGGCTGGTTGGTTGCCCTCGACACCGAAACTCTTGGAAGTGATATCTCTCACCTTTATATGGACTGAGATATCCATACTTATTTGGGTACCCAGCATCAACTAAATAATATTTTTCTAATAACAAGGAAGAAAATTATAACAAATTTAATAACAAAAAATATAGAATACATGTATTTTAAATTTAAATAACAATTAATTATTTTAATAGATTTACCTTAGGAGGTTTTGGAAAATTGATATTTGGATTATTAATAGCCTCCAGAAAAATACGAGTATCATGAGCGCTACCTTCCCATCCTGCCCAAACAAACGTGAATTGCATATCAAAACTGCATGCGGCCATTACATTCTGTGTCGACACACCTTTTCTACCGATAAATGACACTTGATTTTCTTAAGAAACAGAAGCACGAACATGTGTGCCGTCTATCGCACCAATGCAAATCTACAAAATACAACAAAACACAATATTAACCAACATGTCATAAATAACGACTAGCAATATCTTCAATAATATTTTTTTTTGGTCATTGGTTGCTATAAACAACATTAGCTCACTTTAAAATGAGGCATAAATCTCAGATTCATCGCAATTTCCCGTGGAGTGTTTAAAAATTCAGAGTCTTGTGGTTTAATTATATCTACCGCATGCAAACAAATTGTCTTCAACACCTCATTAAAATTTTGACTCACAGTTTCACTAGAATGTTGAAATCTTTCTTGTACTTGTCTATTTGTTGCACCTAATGCAATTATATACAAAAACATTGCCACCTTCTCAATAACACTTGTCCTTCTTGATGGTTTCAGCCCATACTGTGTTTCCAAGTCATAACAAAGGGTTTGCAATGTCGTTGTATCCATCCTAAACATGTTGACACACCGTTGATGGTGTCCTCGTACGACTTCATTCAGCCATCTCATCCTTGTGTTATATGAAACCATACAAGGTTCCTTAGCACATAAGTAACATAATACATGTGTAAAGCACCAGAGGTGCATAACAACAGCTTGTTACGATCATTTTCTCGTAGCCAAAACGATTCACCCTCATCATCAGAACTACTTTTGCCTTCGTTTTCATCACTATCATCATCACTGTCACCATCATCATCCGTTCCGTTCGAATCATCCCCATCATCATTAACTCCACCATTATCATCGTTGGTAGCTCCACCACTACCACCGGTACCACTACCATGGTAATTAATATTATCAATCACATGATTCATAATGGTATCATAATTGTCATCATAGTTAACACCAAACATAGCATCAAGCCATTCATCTGTTATATCTACCTACACAAATTCAATTACAAACATTTGCCTTCATACCAATTCGTACCATAAATAACAAACACGATAATTTATATATATCAATTAACAACAATTCAAAAATGTTTATTATTGTAATATTATGGCATATGCCTGTTATGAATTGTACAAAAACAGTGAGCGTGTTTGATAAACATGTTATAACACATAAGGAGCAAATTTTTTTGGAAATGCTGCTTTGTTAAAGTGTAATCATCAAGTACAATTATATGAGGAAATGAAGAGGGAAGCAACCTGGAAAAATTAACTGCATAATACCAGGAAGGAAGCAGCCTGTACAAAATTAATTGCACAATTCCTGTAAGAATTATTTGCCAAATTCTTGGCAAAAGCAACAGAAATGTTTAAAAGGTGAAACTTTCCAAAAAAAAAAAACACATCTAAGGGGTCATTTAAATATTCAGTAAATATTACACAAGGGCTGTTGACTGAAAAAAAAAATGCACCTTGCTGTATAAGAGTTGTAAAAACAATTAATCTATTCAAAAAGTTGATTCAAATAAGAGTAACTTACAACTATAGGTAATTTTCTATAGTGTTTAAAGTTATGTTTCATATTGCTCACAACATATATTATATAGGGAGCTGCACGTATTATAGGACAAAATACTAACCTCTATACATTCACAAGTTTACTATACGAAACTGTAACAAGTTGCCAGAATGCCAATACAATATGCCTGACATATTCTCTTCCAAACTATAACAAGTTGACAAAATGCCTATACAATATGCTTGACATTTCCTACTTTTCCTGCACTATATACACTATGTTAGTGTCTTTATTGTGATGTTTTTATGCAGTTTGACTTGCTTTTCAGTTGTATGTACCTAATATCCTTTCAACCTGTAGCCTTATATAATTACTATCAAGAAAACTAAAGCAACTGGAATATTGTGCTGTGTTGAACACTTACAAATATATAATTATATCTACCGTTGGGAGCCATATAAATTGACAATAATTATTTTGTTTGTTTCGGCCAACAAGAATATAGTTCATCTAACATTTTTGAATAATGCACACAGTAAGGAAAAACAAAAGTCTGACATATGTTCCTCTTAAGATGGTGCAATCCGGTTGGTCCAGGAGGAAAAGTAACATAATATTCAGTAAATATAGCATAATTTTCTATATATTAACAACAAACCAATTACCCAGGACAACAATTCTCCATCAACATTCATAATAATGAGTGCTTCAACATCACAGCGAAATCACAAGAAGTTTACCAATATTTCATTACATGTAAAACATGTTACATTGGCAATCCATAAACACAATAAAAACCATTGATAAAAATTGTCCCCAAACATAACAGCAGATAACATAACAAGTGTTACCAATATTCCATTAAATTGTAAACAAGTTAGATTAGTAATCCACAAA
This sequence comes from Populus davidiana x Populus alba var. pyramidalis, assembly GCA_027475595.1. Classification (NCBI taxonomy): domain Eukaryota; kingdom Viridiplantae; phylum Streptophyta; class Magnoliopsida; order Malpighiales; family Salicaceae; genus Populus; species Populus davidiana x Populus alba var. pyramidalis. The sequence continues at coordinate 16,174 of JANKYH010001099.1, read as the reverse complement.
CATAAAACAAAAAGGTGGTTCTCTACCGAAATCAGCATTACTCTTTATGCTTCAATACATCAGCCTTAGGAGTATATCCCATTATTGTAAACCTGTATATCATTTGGCAGCACAACAAAACTCTCATAACATGCAGTTGTTTTAAAACAACAAAAACTGAAAGCATCATTAAAGCAATACTAACCTTCAATTAGTGCTTTTGACTTCTCTGGTATATTTTTTGCAGCCATTGGTACTTCTTATCAAGATCTTCTATTGCTGCCCACATCTCTCTTTTATTCCTCCTAGACAAGTACTCCGTAGCAAAGTAATATAAGTCATCACCGAAAATAATTTTGGGTATGGAATGGATCTCCATCATCACCTCACTAATGCTACACCCTATCTTATCCCTACTATCATTCCTTGTTGAAACATCATTAACTAGTTTATCCCAATGTGAAAGCATTTGAGCTCCAACTCCATGAGGTTTTTTGCTTTTCTTTGTACTTTGCCCACCACCTTGCTCTCTTGATTTTCTCTTTCCACTGCTATTTATGGTATTGCTATTTGCCATATTAACTCCAACAACTAAATTGCAAACATCATCTGTGTAATTGGGAATGACATCCTCCTCGGAATCACCATTTCCTTCCTCTAGATTTTCTTCTTCATTAAGATGAACATCCTAAGTGTTTTGATTCACAACATCATCATCAAATAATACTCCGGAAGATGGAGCCCAAGCATAGTATCCAGTCGCCACAACATTGTTGAATATTCTATCAAACTTACTGCAAAGTGAAGGTTCAATCCCAACATGTCTAAACTTTTTGGACCTTCTGATTTCCTATATAGAACAAATATGAAAGAGCACATGCATAAACCATATAAAATGTGCTAAATAGTTTAAGAAATAGGACAAGGCAAAGACAGATCCAGGAAACAAGGGTATCAATAACTAACTTGATTTTTTTTTCTTCCACCACTCATCACTAGCACTAATAGTTCCAAGTTCACTATTCCATCCTATTCTTGTTTCAGAAATCAGTTTTTTCCAAATCCTCCACTCCTTTTTTGCACCATCCCATTTGTTTTTTAGTTGAGTTTTAGTAAAAGCAAGACTAATTTTCTATTTGAAGACAACCATAACAAATTTCCATTCGGCCTTATCAAAATGAGTGCTTGGCCTCATTCCTTTCTCAATAGCGACAATACAAATATCACAAAATGTATGTAGCATCTCTTTACTCCAAGATGCTTTATCCGAGCTTTCAACATCTTCCATTGAATATTTTTTTCTAGCAAAATGTTATATGCATAGGAATTTCATCAAAATTGCAATTTAAAAAAAATAGGAGCATGCTGCCAGCAATGCAATTGATTTTAAAATATGAGTACAAGCTACTTGGTTATATGACAAAACAAGCACCAATTTTATTGTAAACAACATAGCTAAGCCAGGTAATTAATACACAAAACCACTGACACTAATATCATTTTGGTAGAACAACAACACTGCAGATGATATACACTCCAAGAAGACAAAATTGTAGAAAACTCTCATTAGCTTTACAATTTGGAACGTTGAATGATATAAGATGGTGCTATAAATAGTAAACAAAGCACACCAGCAGCAAATGCTCGTTATTCTTCAGAACCGTATGAGAGTTGAATGAACACTTTGCAGGCTATAACATAAAAGAGATAAACATATGTATGAGAGGTTATGCAACTGGAAAACTTCAATATGCCATCAAAGGCTGTAAAATGCCTGAGGTAATCATTGAACAAACAAGCAACTAGATGGAACGAATACAAGATCCCACATTACTGATATAGAATCACATAACTAAATTCTTCAGATATAGGGGTTACTATTACTAATACATAAAAAAAGGAAGATTACCAGATCAATCGCTTATATGAAGGGGGGGTGTCAGATGGTGAGCGAACGAGAGTGAGTGAGCTTTTGGCACCAAAAATAGTGGGGTCTTAGCAATTTGGCGCAGTGATGGGTTTTAGGGATCCGACGACAAACATGGAGTAATAGCTTAGTGATCTTCTTGTGGTTTTTACAGATCTGGGGGGTATGGTGACGGAAATCTTTTGCGTTCTGGGTATTTGTATCTGGAGGAGTGATTGGGGATCTTTGAGTCTCTGGTGAAGAAAAACAAAGTGAATCAAAATCTCTAGAGCAACGGTTACAATTTTGTGTTTGTAAAGGGAGGATAATGTAGTCTAATTTTTTCAATGGTCTTAAGCACCACAAATTTGTCAGATTTTGATTGTTTGTTTACCGTCTTCAGACCAGCTTTTCACGCGAAAAGCTGGCTAAAACTACTTCTAATTAACTGTGGCCATACCTCAAAAATTCACGTGAGGTCCTTTAGATTAATATCAGCTTCTTGCTGTTACCAAACAACAAAAAATTGTGTTTGGACTAACCACAAAAGCCACCACGGAGCTAAACACCATCTAAATCTAAGTGTAGAACGAAACTAAATTTAAGGGATATCGTACAAGTCACAAGCAACTCCAGCACTTGCAAATTTATTTATAAATATGATTATAATGGTTTTTTAAATTGTTTTTTTTATATTAAAATGTTTTAAAATAATATATTTTTTTATATTTTAAAAATTATTTTAAGATTAACGCAGTAAAATGATTAAAAATATATAAAAATTATTTTTTAATAAAAAAATAAATAAATTGAATTTTCGTTTCCAAACGGTGCCCAATAGGATTAGAATGATATGGACCATAATGAAACAAAATATAAATATGAGGACCAAATTGGGATCAATTTCCAAATACAGAGCAATCCAACGGTGTGAATATAAAGCGTGGCTACAGCGAAGAAACGCTGACAGTGAGCGAATTGACAAACAATTCCTTGTTTCCAAATCTTAATTGATTGAAGAATTAATGGCAGGAGAAAACGCAATGTTCAAGTTCTTCAGTCCCAGACTCCGCCTCCAATCCACTGATATCCAAACTGCCGCCTTTTGGGGTATCGCCGCCGGCACCACCGCTCTATGGCTTGTCCAGGTATAGATCTATCTCAACTTCGATACGATCTCTCTCTTTTCTTTCATAAATCAACAAGGTCTGTTTTTTATTTTTTATGTTTTTTTAATTTTTGGTGGAGAAATAACAAAAAAGTAATTATATTTAAGATGGATCTTTTTTATGGATTTGTAATTTGATTTTCTTTTCAAGTGGAAGATCAGAGAAATAATAATATAAACTGGGTGCTTGGAATTATATATTATTTATAGATAGAAGAATGATTAGAATTATGATGGAGTAGTAGAGCCATGTTTTTCTTTTTGTTCATTCTGGTTGCGTTTGATTAGTTAGTGTTTGGTTATTGTCTATCTGTACTTCTCTTCTGAAATGAAAGAGATCCATTCCAACACCTTTAGATACAATTTACTTTATGTCTTTGGAACAGTTTTGGACTGAATTTGAATCTCCGTGCTTTCAAAACATGAAGTTTTTTGAAACTGTTTTGGTGTGAATTTCGGAAGCACTCTGACCCCATTGTCTTTGTCCCTTTACCATATGTTATGTTCTGACATGGCATGATTGGTATTAGCTGCTGTTCCTAGTGCGTGCGTGCGTGTGAGTGTGTGCGTGTATCCATTTGATCAACATATTAAACTTCGAGTATACATTACTGCCCTTAACATCACTTAATTGATCCTGTGCTCAAAACTTTTGTATGAATCTAAGGTTTTGATGTGGAGATTAGAGATATCCATTACTGCCCTTAACATCACTCTGGAATTGATCAAAACTTTGAACATAGAAAAGTATAGTGAATGGGATTGTCCTCATTCATTGGCTTGGCATTCATGGGCAACTCCATATTGTTAGACTAATGGGGCTTGTTGGGTCAATGTCAATTCGCATAATGATTAAAAACTAATAATCTTCTTGTTTCGTCAATTTTTTTTTGGTTGAAAAGATCTGTGTCAAGAATTATGATTTATGCATTGACAATTACTTAATATCTTATTCATTCACAACAAAATATTTTCTGTGTAGCGGTGAAAAAAATATTCTTTTTTTAAGATACCATTTCACCTATGAAGTTATAGATATCTAACATATTTACACATAATAAATTTTTTCAAAGTGGTGGTGAAAGCTTGTAAAAAGTTTTCCATGTTCCAATTCAACCTGATCCATTTTTTCTTAGCTGAACTTACTTGAGCCTGTGATAGAAGTTACATACTCTATAAAATTGGTCTTATTCAAATAGAAAACACAGAAAAGCTTTAGTGTATTCTTTTCAGGCATTAGAATGACATCCTTTCTTAATCTATGGTTTTAATAATTTTGCTGTAATAAACACCCCCCCGATCTAGAAATGTTTCGTGCATGTCGATGGTGCATAGTTGTTTTTAATCTGATTGTCTGCTTGCCCATATAAAATAGAAATGCTCTTGTTTCACTTTTTTTGATGATTATGGATGGAAATGTGCTTTAACTGCTGATTTAAACCTGAGAAATTGTTTATCAAACATTATTGTTGATTATGTGTAGGCTAAGTTAAATATCTCAACAGGTGGTACTTCAATTTCATAAGCAAATGCGCTTTCTCTACTCCAACGAAAAGAAAATGTTTTTGCAAGCTATGTTTTGTCCATAGTGTCTCTTTTCCTCAATTTATGAACATGAAACCTAAGTTTTAATTGTTTCTTTTCCAGCCATTTGATTGGATTAAAAAGACCTTTTTTGAGAAAGCAAACACTGAAGAGAAGTGAAGAAGAATCAACTTTCTGGTAACAGCTTTCTGATTTCTTCTTTCAGGTTGCTGAGGAAAACCATGAACAAAGTTGATATGAATAATGTTGTTTAATTTTGCACTTTATTGATGAGTCCTTGTTGGCATTATTCATGACAATGATTTGAGAATTAAACCCTTTTGTTTCTTGTTATATGTACTTTGCCCCCCCCCCCCCCGGCCAATATGCATTGCTTTCAGTTTCTAAATTGCTGTGTGAAAGGTAAGTAGAGTTAAATCTCTCTAAATATGCCAAAAGGAAATGAGACGGCAAGTACCTCTTGAATCATGAGGTTAAGTGTGTTGGGGTGATTCACAGTGGAGAGAATTTGAGTTGCTACTTAATTGTAGAACCGTACAAATGGTAGATTACTTCTCCACAGATTTAAATAATGCTGGTGTGAAATTTTATCGCAGTATCCTTTGTCTATGTGGTAGATTAATCAATGTATTCAATTTTTTTTATTAAATTTTGTTTTCATACTTAATAAAAAGTCTTTATTATATTTCTTTTCTAGATTGAAAAATTATTTTCTCACATTTTCTTTTTCAATATAATTATATACTCTTCTTGTCTTCCATGTTGGAGTATAGTTTTTTTTTTTTTTTTTTGGGTACAATTAGCTATCAGAGTTTCCTCAAAAAGGACTTCAAAAGCTACACTAGTCAATATACGAACATACCGTTTATTTCAACTTGAATTATCATATTTAATTACGTGATGTGTTCTCAGACATTTAGGGCTCTAGGAAATTGAATCAAGTCAAAAATTTTGATAAAAAATTGTACGCAAATACTTTAGAAAAATAAAAGGCTGAAAAGACCACAAAGAGAGATCAAAACCCTCTTGGCTTTCCAACTCGATCAAGCTCTCTCATATAAGTCCTAAGAAATACATAGGAGGACTTCGAGAAACATTTCATCCAGCATAAGCATTTGAATAATCTGGAATGCGACGCGGTATGCCTACAAGTCTTAAGAAATACGTAGGAGGTGGTCGTCAGATTTAGCCCCAAAAAAGGGATCAAGCATGGATTTTATTTATTTTTCTACTTTTATTCAATGTACTTTTTTTAAAAAAAAAAACATTGAATGGTATTATTGAAGCTTCAATCCTCTCATCATGGTTGAATGGTAGCCTTTATCGATAGTCTATGTTTCCTTGTATTGGGAATTAGGGCAATTTTATCTACAAGATTTCACAATGAAAGTTTCACCAACCAATGGAATGTTCTTTGGGTTTGAATTTTCTAATGAAATGATGGAAATTCATTTCATTGGAAAATTCAACATCAAGTTGGAAATTCATTGGTTGGTAGACTGATCTTTGGGTTTGAATTTTCTATTGAAATGATGATTTTGCCTACTGAAGCTCTTGTGTGTTTTTTTTTTAATTGTTTCAGCGATAACTTAAAATTTCATTCCGTAGTGTATTGATCTTCAATTTAAAATCAAAATATTATCAAACCCCTCACGCAAAGAAAAACAAATTCTAACGCATAAAACAGTGCCAGCATAATTTGAAAGAAAAAAGGTTCGATTATAAAATTCATATTACAAATAATTATTGTTCAAATTGATAATCGAATAGAAGTAGCAAGCTATACACTATGAGAAGAGATCTCCCAAACTTATTGTGCAAAATGCCTTAGGCAGTGAAGGCCACTTAGTTGTAAGCTCGAAATAAATTTTTTCCATTGTAGGCCGAGATTGGGGATTGGGATGCAAGCATGCAAGTGCAATTTTCATCATGTGGACAACGCCCTCTGCTGCTCCTTTTTTAGGAAGCGAGATACGGTGGTCTAACACATCCTTCAATAGTTCATGTTGAGCAATCGGTGGCCTCGACGATGATGACAAAGATCCTGGTGATAAGAGTGTTGAAATGAGATCGCCTGGGTGCCTTCCTGTCATCACCTCCATTGTAACCACTCCGAAGCTATAGACATCGCATTTTTCAGTCACCTTCATTGTGTAAGCTAGCTCTGCCAAAAAAAAAAAAAAACTGATTATACATGGTTCTTTATCAAATAGTTGAAAGAAAATACTTTAGAATAAAAGCTAAAAAAACACTATGTATTATCTTCACTATTACACATTAGTAACTTAATGTTGAAATAAAGGTACGCACCTGGAGCAGTATATCCAAAAGTACCTGCAAATGAGGTCCAATTGGATGAGTTAGGCATCAACAGTCTAGCTGTGCCAAAGTCAGAGACGTGTGCTTCATATTCCAAATCCAGAAGGATATTATTGCTGGTAATGTCTCGATGAATGATTGGAGGAGAGCAAGAATGGTGTAGATAGGATAAAGCTCCACCCACACCTTTCACAACGTTTAACCTTCTCATCCAATCGAACTCAATTGCTTGTTCCTCACTAGTTATAATCTTTCTCAAGCTTCCTCTTTCAATGAACTCATAAACCAAAAAAGAATGCTTTGCATGTGAGCAAAATCCATACATTTTCACAATATTTCGATGTCGAATATTTGCCAACACACAAACTTCCTTTTCAAAAGCTTTAAAATCGGACACCTTTTCTGTTTGTGACCGATGAAGTTTTTTCACAGCAACAACCTGTTCTGTTGGCATCACTGCTTTGTAAACAGTTCCATATCCTCCTTCGCCAATGCAGTAGTTGGAGTTGAATTCCTCTGTAGCTTCAACGATATTCTCATACAACTTTTTCCCATCATGGTCCAATATCGTGAATATGTTTCGATCTTGTTCATTTTCTGGCTCAGCGTTTCTCTTCCTAGCTCTTTTGCAGAGAAAGAATAAAGCTCCAAACACTAAAAGCAAGCTTCCTAAAAGAGGGAGTACAATCAAAATCACAAGCTTGTTGCTCTTTCTCTTAACAGTTTTGCTACTTCTTGGAAAATTGCATGGCTTGAGACCACTGGCGTTGCCACATATACCCATATTATCCCTTAATGCCTCAAATGAAGCGTTGTGGAAGGCTTTGATATCGGGAATGGGGCCTTGTAGCTTATTGGATGATATATCTACAATTGTTAAGCTTAACATGTCTTTGAAAGTGCTCGGAATCCTTCCAGAAAGCATGTTGTGAGAGACATTGAGAGTTTCCAACTTTTGCAGTTGCCCAAGTTGCCTTGGTAGCTCTCGAGTCAGGAAATTGCAGCTAAGATCAAGATCTTGAAGAGAAAGTAGAAAGCCTATCTCACCTGGAATGCTTTCTCTAAATTTATTACTGCTGAGGTTCAGGAACAATAAATTCGAGCATTCCCCAAGTTGTTTTGGAATCAATCCACTCAGATTATTAGATGCTAAATTAAGGAATTGAAGATTGGAAAGCATCTTAATATCTAAGGGAATGGCACCTGAAAGATGGTTGTTGTTAAGGAGAAGCTCGTACAACAACTTCAAACCCCCTAAATCTTTTGGGATGGCTCCTTTTAACTGATTTGATGACAGATCTATCAAGTGCAATTGAGTAGCCTTCCCAAGCTCTGGTGGTATCTCACCAGAAACATTATTGTTTGAGATTTTTAGGCTTGTCATGTTACGACAATCTCCCCATTTTGAAGAAAGCTCACCATAAAAATTATTGTAACTCAAATCAATATAATCTAGATGTGGATATACCCCAAAAACCTCAGTAATATTTCCTGTTAATTGATTCCAATCAAGTCTTACTCGATATAAACCAGTACAATTTTTCAAGCTTTTCGGAATTGAACCTGAGAAATAGTTGTGGTCAATAGTGAATTTTTCCAATACTCCTCCATGGCATAAATCTAGTGGCAATTGACCAGTGAATTCATTTAAAGACAAAGACAAATTCTTCAAATGGGTGAGATTGTTCATCTCTAAGGGCAATGAACCGTGAAATTTGTTCTCCAGTAATCTAAAGTCCACAAGCGACTTAAGTTGTCCTATTTCTGAAGGAACAAATCCAGATAAATTATTTTGACTTAGAAAAAGTTGAGTGAGCATTGTCATGTTACCAATAGAAGAAGGGATGTGACTAGAGAGTTGGTTATTAAAAAGACTAAGACAAGATAAATTTTTTAATTTTCCAATGGAATAAGGGATTCTACCGGTTAAAACATTCTTTGACAAGTCAAGTACATTGAGAGACTTTAGCAATCCAATTTCTTGAGGAATGGAACCAGAGAGTTTGTTATGCCAAAGATAGAGCTTAGATAGGCTTGTCAAGTTTCCAATAGAAGAAGGGATGGGACCAGAGAATTGGTTGTTAGAAAGAGCAAGGAAAGATAAATTTCTTAATTTTCCAATGGAATAAAGGATTTTACCGGTTAAAACATTATTTGCCAAGTCAAGATGATTGATAGATTCTAACAACCCAATTTCTTGAGGAATGGAACCAGAAAGTTGGTTCTCATAAAAATCAAGGAAAGATAAATTTTTTAATTTTCCAATTTCATGTGGGATGGTTCCAGAAAGAGAATTGTTCGAAAGGTCAAGAACAAAAGATTGCGAAAGGCTGAGAAGTTGAAATCATCAAGCGTACCTCTCAAGCCAAAACTTTCAAGTGTCAAATTGGTGACGCTTCCAGAATTGTCACAAGTGATTCCAATCCAGTTAATGCAAGGGCTGATGCCGACCCAAGAAGAAAGGAGAGATTGGCTGTGGTTGTCAAGACTGGCTTTCCATTGGAGAAGAGCCTCAGCTTCTGTATTATTATTACCAAATGGTGAAGTTGGGGAGGAAGTGTATTCAGCTAAAGCAAAGAAAGAATAAGAGTTGAATATGTGAAGGAGCAAAAACAGGATGTGGAGAAAGAAGGAGAAGAATGGTTTGTTTAGTAAGGATGTCGTCATGGTGTGTTTTTCAAGAGACGTAGGATATGGTTTGCTATGGTACTAGATTAGGCTCTTCCATGGAGAGGTATTTATAGGCAGGAAAACATGATTATTGGAATTGTTTTTAATATCATTGATTATTACATCTCTTCTCTAATTAAGTTGAAATTAACTACTTAGATACATACTCTGTAAAATTTATTATTATTTTCAAACACGAACTACTTAGATACATACTCCGTAAAATTTAATTGTATTTTTTTATACAAAATATTTTATCCTCTATAATGAAAGGTCATTTCCAATAAATAAATAAATAACTACTTTTTTTCTAGCAATTTGATCACTAATTCAATATATTCAATGGAAGATATTGTAATTGACGTGAGACACATGTAATTTCCAGTTCACCAATAATTTCCATATTTTCCACTGAAAAGAAATTGAGAAGACTACAAATCAGTACCCGTAGCAACCGCGGGAACAGAAAAATGAAGTTCCTATCAATCCATTTTTCTGAAGTTCCTATCAATCCAAATTGCTCTACGAGAAAGTCTTTGGCAAAATCAATACAAGTGGTCCATATGATATGGACATTTCACGAATGAGAGATGGCATGAGAATGAGGTTTCTTGAAGGCATAAGACTTTGACAAATCTGTTTAAAGAAGAAATCTTTGTTCAGCAGACATTGGAATGGGAGATTGCAAAACAGAGCTAGTTGTAATGAAGATTATTGCGATGTGTTTCTATACAAAACGGAAAAAGAAGAAATATTGACGATCCAGTAATTATTGCGATGTGTTTCTATACAAAACGGAAAAAGAAAAAATAATCAACATTTATATACAAGACAGATCATTCAAACCAATGGATTCAATTTTATTAGGAAAAATATCAAAGTAAGCTTTCAAACACTATCCATTTACCTTATAAACATTATCATTCTTTGAATTCTCAATATTAAAAGCTCTATAAGGTTACACATGTTTTACAATAAATGGGCCGCTCCATCTTGATTTTAGCTTTCAAAAAAATAAATGGAGTCGAGAATTATAAAGCAAAACTTTTTGACCAACATCAAATGTTTTTCTCAAGATTCTCTTGTCATGAAACTCTTTGATTCTTACTTTATGAATTTTTGAATTCTCATATGCATCATTTCTTATTTCCTCAAGCTTATTTATTTGTAACTTACGGATCTGGCTAGCATAATCCAGGTTTGAATTGAAAGCTTTAATAGCCCAATAAATTTTGTGTTCAAGTTCCATAGGCAAATAACAAGGTTTTTCATAAACCAACTTATAAGGTGACATATCTAATGATGTTTTAAAAGCAGTTTGATAAACCCAAAGGGCATCATTTTAAATAAATAAATTTATTATTATTTTCAATTCCTCTGTAAAATGAATTAAATACTCACCCTGGCTTTAAGAAGATATCCTCTTTTTTCTCATTAAATTTTCCATCTTATCTCTTTTTCCCTTTTACTATTTCATGAAATGGAGAAAAGGATCAAATTACAAATAGATTTAAAACCATAATATATGAAATGAGTAACAGTGAATAAATGAACCGAGTTTTCATGGAGCTTTTATGGACAATTTACAAATAGATTTCAAATCTATTTCCAATTGGATCAAATTCTGATTTCAACTTTCTTTCCCCTTTCCATATCATAGTTTGCGACATTAACTGGAAAGTCCTACGTTCACATGCACACTGCCTCGTGTATACTATGAATTTTTATCATGAAACACGAGCAGCAGCGCCAAGCATATACGCATCTCTGGTCTTCGTTGCTTTCTGCTGGTCAGGGTCCTGCTCCCTGTTGTTAACGTGCATCACAGGCTTTTAAGATACAGAGAGATAGAAAGAGTGATGATAGGAATGAGACTTATTAAATCTTCTTCTTCTGTTATTCAACGATTCTGACTTGTAATTGACGTGAGACACACTTGTTTTGTAATTTCCAGTTCACCAACCCTTTCCATATTTAATTTCCACTGAAAAGACAATGGAAAAGTGCATGTGAGAGACTCACCAAATTTCCATAATGGAGGGCCAACTTTGACGAAGAGACTGAGAGGACCATAGTTCAATGCCCGTAACAACCACGGAACAAGTCAAACAAGCATGTTCTTTATAATATTAACTAGCAGTTTAACTTAACTGGTTCAATTAATTTTTTTTTAATAAATTTTAGGGCTATTAAAGATTTATATTGTTGTTAATTTTAGAATTTACGAGATTTGTCGAAGTATACATAAGTTGATCCGAATATCCACATTAATAATAATAAAAAAAAGTATGGTCTTTCAATGAGGCTAGTCAAGTTCTTATAAATCCACTTTTCCGAAGTTCTATCGGATTTTGTACAACTTAGATTGTTGTTAAGAGTAATTCGATGAGGGAAAGCTGGAGTTGATGCGAATATCCTGTCTGCTGCAATAGTAAAATTAAATTATCTTTAAATATTCTAATTAAAAATGCTAATTAATTTGTTATCACACATATTTGTTATGATACTTTTACCTAGATGTGAACACATTTTCTTCCCCTTTTCATTTTATGTCTGATTTTCTAATTTATAGCACTAAGAATGACATAACGTTAACTATATTTATGTGTTATTGGTTTGCTTAGTTATATTATTATCATGTATGGACCTAATAAATTAATCACATTATAACTTAGTCTCTTATTGTATGTTTGTTCTATTTATTCATTGAGTTGTGAAAAACTCGTCATTTTATCATTTCAATCTTTTCAAGATATATAGTGTTGTATTAGCTGATCCAATGCAAGTTATTAAGAGCAGGATTTTGTCTATACTCTAAGCTGATATACCCAACACTCTTGTAATCGTCGCATTTTTGCTGATGGCAGCTCGCTCTTGTTACCTATTTATCAATTTGGCTAGACCCATGTTTAGCTGCTTCCTTGTTAAGAAAAAAAAAGAGAGATTTTTTGCTGCTACCTAGGATTATTGTCCTTGGACTTTTCATGTCTACTTTGCTTCTATCAGCAAGGATAAATTATTCAAGGTTCTTTAGACAATACGACAATTTAAATTGAATTTAATTTCTTGTAATCCAATTTTATTGGATTTAATAATTTTATTTTTTTTAATTATTTTTATTTAATTAGATGATAAAAAAAATACTCATAAAATCAATCTTCAATTCAATTTAGGAATGTTTTTGTTAAGACTGTAATAGCCATATATAAAGCTATAAAAAAATCAAAAAAATAAAAATGCCAAAATTTGTCATGTCATTTTTATTTTATGTTCATATAAAAAAATAAAAGAAATGAAATAAATGAAATGAAAAATAAATAGATATTTATATATATTTTTATCAATGAAAAGTTGACATATGAGATTAGTTATTTAAAATAATTTATTATAAATATAATATTTTATAAATAAAAATGAACCAATAAAATCATGTTTAGGTATAAGATAGTGTCTTGACAGCACAGACATTGGAATGGGAGATTGCAAAACAGAGCTAGTTGTAACGAAGATTATTGCGACGTGTTTCTATGCGAAACGGAAAAGGAAGAAATATTGACGAGCCAGTTATTTGAACAAAAGTAGACAAAGAAAGATGGTGCAAAGATTGAATGGAGTGTCTAATATCTGCCATTGGAGACTAAGGAGAAGAGGACCTAGCTTTTCTTAGCTTTGTTTAACCTACGTAGCGAGTATACATAATGGCTAGATGAGCTAATCTACAACGAATTCCTCGTTAAATTACTCTCTGTAATTGATGTAATTGACAGAGGGCTAAAAAATAGCATTCTGTTAGGATACTGACATGCAAACCCGACAAGATAAAAGGCTTAAATGAGAAATGAGACACAAGAATTTACGTGGTTCACCCAATTAGGCTATGTCCACGGGCAAGTATAGAAGGATTTTACTAGTAATGTGGGAATTACAACCTCTCTCTAATAATAGGAGAACAACTAAGAATCTCTCTATTACTAGGAGAAAATACCTCACTTACTCTCTCACAAATACCTCACAATTTTGTGGGATTACTTTCCCTCTCTCACTCTTCTCTTCCTCTCTTGTTTCTCTCTTGTGGTGTATTTACAATCCTTGGATGCATTGCCTATTTATAGGCAAACATCCATGCAAATACAAGGGGCAAGGCAAGTGGCACAAGTTTGGCACAAGTTTGGTGCCTATAATTTATGACTAAGGAAGGATGGCTTCACCACCATTGTTGACTCCCACCATTATTGACTTAGGTGGCTGGTTTCATATTGACTGGTTTCATATTCTCCCACTTGAAGACTTTGATGATTGAATCAAGTCTTCACACTTCATCACTTGTGATTCTTCTATCCTTTCAATACTTGCCATCTTCATGTTGCTTACGTTTCTGCTAGGCCATAAGAGGATCTGCATCATATATACTTATCAGTGTTGACTGGTTTGGTTAAAGCATCTGCTGAGTTTTCCTTTGTGTGAACCTTCTGAAAATCCACACTTCCATCTTCCACCACTTCGCGAACAAAGTGATACTGAACATCTATATGTTTTGTTCTTGAATGAAACGCTGGATTCCTTGCAATATGCAAGGCACTCTGACTATCACAATACAAAAAAATCTTCTCTTGTTTATGCCCGAGCTCCTCCATAAGTTTCTTCAGCCATATTGCTTCTTTACAAGCCTGTGTAGCTGCCATATACTCAGCTTCTGTTGTGGATAAAGCTACAACAGTCTGAAGTTTAGAGACCCAGCTCACAGCTCCTCCTGCAATTATGAACACATAGCCTGTAGTGAATTTTCTTTTCTCAAGGTCACCAGCAAAATCTGAGTCAACATAACCTCTGATAGTAAATTCCGATCCTCCATAACATAATACGGCATCTGAGGTACCCTTTATGTATCTCAAGATCCTCTTAATAGTATTCCAATGCTCTCTACCAGGATTTGCCATGTATCGACTAGCTGCTCCCACTGCTTGTGCAATGTCTGGTCTTGTACATATCATGGCAAACATTAAACTTCCCACTGCTGATGCATACGGTACTCGAGACATCTTCATCCTCTCTGCTTCATTGCTAGGAGACATACTTGAGGATAATTTGAAGTTAACAGGAAGTGGGGTGGAAATTGGCTTACAATCTTGCATGTTGAAGCGTCGCAGATCTTCTTTAAATAATTCTTCTGAGAAAGCCAAATCTTCCTCTTACTTCTGTCTCGGTGAATTTGCATCCCTAGAATCTTGTTTGCTGGTCCCAAGTCCTTCATATCAAACTCCTTAGCCAACTGTGCCTTCAATTCTTGGACTCGATCTTTGTTGGGGCCTATTACCAACATGTCATCCACGTACAACAACAGAATGATGAAAACATCATTTTCTTCAAACCTCTTGTAATACGTACAATGGTCTGAACTGAGTCTGTTGTACCCAAGGCTAATTATGAAGGAATCAAATCTCTTGTACCAACACCTCGGCGCCTGTTTGAGACCGTATAGAGATTTGTTCAACCTGCAAACCAAGTTCTCTTTGCCTGTTTCAGCAAAACCGTCTGGTTGGAGCATATAAATTTCTTCTTCAAGTTCTCCATGAAGAAATGCAGTTTTCACATCTAACTGCTCTAAGTGAAGATCAAATATAGCACACATCGCCAAGACTACTCTGATTGTAGTAAGTCATACCACTGGAGAAAATATCTCATTAAAGTCTATTCCTTCTTTCTGAGCATATCCTTTCACCACCAATCTTGCACGATACCGCTCCACTTGATCATTTTCATCACGCTTTATCTTGAAAACCCATTTGTTGCCAATGGCTTTTCTTCCTTGTGGTAGTGGAACAAGATCCCAAGTGTTATTCTTGTGCAGAGCTTCAATCTCCTCTTGCATTGTTGTCATCCACATAGATACATCTGTGCTTTTGATAGCCTCATGGAAAGTTGATGGCTCTCCATCCTCTGTTAGAAGACAATATGCAATATTGCTCTCAGTAACATATTCTGAGTGCCAAGCCGGTGGTCTTCTTTCACGAGTTGACCGTCGAACTTCAGGAGTTTCAGACTCTATTTGTTCTTGTTCTTCATGCTCTGGTGCAGCTTCAGAAGAAGTACGATTCTGAGTATTTTCCATCTGGACTTCTGTAGTCTCCTTTAAAATGCTATTATTTTCTTCCATTTGCATTTTATCTTCTGCAAATATGACATCTTGCTGATGACTACCTTGTGGGCAGTGGGATCCCACAAGCGATACCCCTTCACTCCATCAGCATATCCCAAGAAACACATTTCTGGATTTTGAATCCTGTTTGCTAACTTCTTGTGTATTGTACATCACGTACACAAGACTTCCAAATATATGCAATCGAGAATAATCAGCTGGCTTTCCAGTCCACATCTCCATCGGTGTCTTCAACTCAATTGCAGTAGACGGAGATCGATTTATTACATAACAGGCGGTATTGACTGCTTCTGCCCAGAATGACTTTTCTAGATCTACAGCCTTCAACATTGCTCTTGTTCTTTCCAATAGAGTTCTGTTCCATTCCGCTGCCACTCCATTTTGTTGTGGAGTGTATGCCGTTGTGAACTGCCTTTTGATACCTTCATGT
>JANKYH010001098.1:0-21900 GCA_027475595.1 Populus davidiana x Populus alba var. pyramidalis | reverse complement strand
AATTATGTGACAAGAAGGCAATCATTGAAGGTTAGTTTCCACTCTACTTTTTCAGATATTACCCTGCTGTTGCTTTGATCAATAAGTTAACAGTATTGTGTTGATATAGCTTCTCTCGGAATTCCTTTTGGAACCTCCGAGCTCTCATATAATGAAGCGCTACATTCAAGAAGTTCGGTACTTGAAAGTCATGATGACTTTGCTGAAGGTACCAAGTCTTTTCTTTTCCACTTTTTATCCTTGTATGTCAATCTTGATGTTATTCGGTTTGAATGTCTAATTGAATATGCTGTGCAGTCTGAAGAAAACATATGCTTTTAATTAGCAATGATACTTTATCACAACCTAAAAGCTACTAAGCAAGTAAAAATCCTCTGAATGGTAGAAAAGCCCTGAAAGACATGGTATTACTCACCTATAATACCTGGCAACAAGAGGCCACTTCGGTATCAAAGCTTTGAAGTTTTGATCACTGTTAGTGAGAACAAAATTCATTTCATGTTACTGAAATGTAACTCAAATATGAGTTTTAGAATCACTTTGTTTCGCCATGCTTCTGTCTACTGGAAGTCTGGAATGCTTCTCTCATTGGTGATTATTACCATTTGATGCCAATCTAGCTCAGAACCAATGAATGGTTTAACTGTCTTGCTTTGCTTATCCTTAGGGAAACAGTTAAGAAGGGCTTGTCTACTCACAGTACGATGGGTTGTGGATGCAGAGAGGCCTCTGTTTCTATGAACTGAAACTTTTTTTTTTTAATTTGGCCGCCTAGGTTATCAGATTATTATTTTTTGGTGTTTGAGGGGGGCCGTTGGTCTGTTCAACCTGGAATATAGGATATGCATTATAGCCATCAGAGCTTCACGCTTTTATGTGGCTGTCTGATAAGTGATAAAGAGTAGTTTTGATTTAATAAGGGATTTCCTATACTATATTATAGATGGGTATTCTTTGTTAGATTTATTTTTGACACCCTCCATCTTTTTCACAAGTTTTCATTGTATTTGACCTTTCTCTGCTTGTTTTTTCTTTCATTTGTCTGGGCAGGACTCAAGCAAAAATATTCAGATCTCTGCTTTCCACATTTTCAAGGTTTTCCTTGCCTTCTCTTATTCTTTAGTGTATATATTTTTTTTCTCACCTGGTTGTGCTCTAGGCTTGGTCATATATGCAAGAATGCTGATTACCCCATGCTAACTTGTTGTAATTCAATCCCCTGGCCTTCAAGTTGTTCCAATACCTTTAGAACCAAGGAAATTGCTAATGTAGAATATGCATAACATTGGCTAATTTTTCTAACCCCTTCCAAAGACTAAATTGGTCAGGTTATAGAGGAGGCAGTCAACTGTACTTGCTGTCTGATATGCATCATCTCTTGCAGAAATTTCCTTTCATGTTAAGTTTTTCGGTGACATGATATGGGCCATTAGGTTGTGTTTTATCAGCACTACCCTCGAACACATGTATCTAAGGTTATTTCATACTGTTCTTTTTGGTGTGCTTAGTCTTATGATAAACACAAACAGTCACGTATATACTACATCCTTTAAGACTTTAAGTTCACTTACTTTTTGTGAAACTTTCGATGGTTGTTTGATGTCTGTGTGAAATGCAATCATCTATATAATTTCCATTGGAAGAAAAGAGTCCTAGACAATGCAAGCAACTTCTACAATGTGTTAGACTTTTAGGATATCTATCTGAATGTTTTTGCTTGCAATCTGCATTCAAAATCATGTTTGATCAAGATGGTTACCACAGCTGTTCTTGTTTCTGTTGTGCCTTGTTTGCTTAGAAGCAGCATCCTAGACATCAAAGATTACAGTTGAATTGTATGAAAGGAAAAATAAAGGTGACTGTTGAGTGGACATGAGTAATGAACAGAAGACAGCATGGCATTGGCTGCTTTTGTGCAGATGGGTTGAAAATATTTTGCTTTCTCTACATTGGCCTGGTTAAGTTGCTACCTACAAGTACAGATTTTTCATACCTTTTCCTTGCTTTTCTTTATGCTTGTGAAACTCCCAGTTGATTGAGAGGTGATGACGCTGTCAAAATTATTTGATTGAGGTTGCACTTTAGCCTCTTTGGTTAATCTGTTGGACTCTGCTGACAGCCAAATTTTGTTACACTGGCTCAAGTGCACCTTGGGCAGCATCACAAGTTAACTTTTTGTTAAATGCACGTCGACTACGGATCCTTTATTTGCCTTAGATAATGAAAGATTTTGTGGCACAAATGGTCCTTTATGGTTCCAAGTGTTAAATCCTGTCTTTGTTTATACGTGCAGGTCTTTGTTGCTAATCCTAACAAGCCACGAGAGGTGAAAGTGATTTTGGCCAAAAACCATGGAAAATTGCTGGAATTGCTTCACAATCTCTCAGCAGGAAAAGGTAATTATGCTTTCAAACTAGATTCACAAAGAGGACATGTAATTTTCTTTGAAATTGTGTTTATAAGAAACACTGCTCAAATTTTGAAATTCCTTCTGTGGACATCCATAACATGCTGTCTCTTCAGGTGCTGAGGATGAACAGTTTGAAGAGGAAAAGGAATTGATCATCAAGGAAATCGATAGACTATCTCGCCTGTCAAATCCGGATCATTAGATCTTTATCCTAATTGCTGGGATTTCCTTTACTACTCGGATCCTGTGCCTGGTTCATGCTAATTCTGGGATGATTGATTTCCTGCAATTGATATTTTTGCGCAGAAGTCTTGGTGTCAAAGCACCAGTAGGAAACAATACAATTGAGAATTGCATGCGCTGGTAATATTTCGGAAGTCGTACTGAAGTACATCATGCCATCTGGTCTTAGAAGTGTGTTTAGAGTATTGGTTTTGAGTGATCAAGGGCACTGGCTTGTATTATAAAGAAACCCAATACATTGCCTTGTGCAAAGTGTAAACTTTGTTTTTACCGTTGGTGTTTGCTTCCTCCGCCTTCAAATTTGAAGAGTTTATGTCAAACTTGGTGGTGATTTTGAAAGCACTGGAGATGACTTCTTGATGCATTGTGATATAATATGAGAATGCAAAGTGCTCTTTATTACATTAGCTATTCTTGATTGGCTCATGGTTTTTCAGATATGCCGGAGCCATCCAAGGCTTGTGCGATTGAGAGAAGCCAGTCACTGCAACAGAGCAGGTTTGTGCAAGCTGCAAGTACAGAAACAGGATTTTGTCCCAAAATTCTCTTGAAACCTTGACAAAAAGCTATGATTTGCAACTCCTTTTAAACCTATTTTTTAAACCCTAGTTGTTTCAGTTTAATGGAATTAACAAAAACAACGCGAGTGTAGATACCGATCCCTTTGGTAAACCACAGCATCTGTGAAGCTCATCAACCATTCTAGGCCACATATGGTATAGAAACTTGGAACGAAATTTCGGAATTTGGACATGGTAGCAGTAGACAGCAAAGTTGAAGAACAAAAGAAACAAGGGCAATGGAAATGTGATGTGATTTCTGCCAAAAGAATCTGCATCTATGATCTAACAACACCGTGACATCCAATTACTTGAGCAGGAAGATACAAATAGCAAAAATATAAACAATCACTTCACAGGCAAATCATCTTCGTCTTCAACTCTGCCTGTATCAGCACTTGCTGTTGCTCCCTGCAGCTCCGACCTTGCTCTCATCATTACTCCCAATGTCTTCAATCTCATCACATCCAACATCTTCCTCTTCCTGAAACGAATAGCTCGAAACCAAATCACCATCTTTACTCGATTTACCTTTCGACAAAACTCCATTACCCTCTTCCTCTTCACCATCAAAATCCCAACTCAGATCCTCCTCTTCATCGCCGGAGATCGCCCGTTTAACAAGCAAAGGCCTCGCTTCCGCTGCTTGCTTTAACTTGAACATTCTATAAAAATACCGACTCCAAAAACTTTGATTATCAACTTTACTAGGCGCAACCTCGTTATAAATCCCTTTAACAACCTCATTTTCCCTAATTAATCTCTTCATTTTTCTCTTCAATCACAAGACCCTCTGATCTCCATTTCTCATAATCCTCCTTATCCACGGGTTCACAACAATACGTATCCAAATCACATTGCAATGCACGCACTTGAGCATCGAAACGATTATATCTCACATTCAAAGACTCCCGTTTAATCAAACTACCAGTATCACCATCACGATCATGATCAACAGCTGAGAAAACCGAGTCACTACCGTGTGAGATGATCCGGGCCGTTGATTTCCAGAAGGTGGATCCAATATCGTCGATGGCTTGGCCGACAGACTCGAGGGACTCTTGAGCGACGGAGGCGCTGGTCTCAAACGAAGCGGGGAGGTCGTGGACGGCGCGTGAAGCGACATCACGGATGACGGCGGTTTCTTTCTTTAAACCGGATCCTAATTCTTCGAGGTCCTTTTTATAGGTTCCGATAATGGATTCTGATTTGGTTGCTATGGTTTTGATTAAAGAGCCAAACGACCATGTGGGGTCTAGGGTAGGCGGGTCAGGGTTGTCGGCGCTTGATTTGGGTGTGGGATCATCGGAGTCTGCGAAGGCGGAATTCAAGAGATTCATTGGGAATTTTGTGGAGGAGGAGAAGGAAACGTTTTAATATTTATAGGTTCTCTGTGAAGCGAAGAAGAGACTTCGCTTTTTTGCACGGCTTTATTTATTTATTTGTTTCTTTGGATAAAATGATTAATCCCTTAGGTCCCACTTCTAGTTCTAGATTTGCTTTCGGTAATTGCAGTCACCAACCAATCATGATTCACGGCTAGGTTTTGCATTTACTATAATTGCAACAAAATTTTTAAAGATCAACTCAAAATTTAATGTACAGGATTATATATATTAAAAATAAAATTGAAAAATCAATATGTACTAAGATATTTGATTTTATATTGGGGTGAGCCCTTTAATTTTTTATTTAATAACATGATATTTTTTTATAAAATAATAATAATTTAAATTTTATTGAAACAAATTAATTTGCTAGTGTAATTCTTTATTTTTTTTATTAATATTTTAAATTTTGGTTAAAAAATCTAACTTTTTTTATATATCATTCATCAAATAAAAAAATATATAAAAAAAACAATACTAAAAAAATTGTTAACAATTTAAAATAAAAATAAAAAAGGATTCATCTCTAATTACAACTCTTTGCAACATTAGCTTGTTCAATTTTTAGAAAAACTTCAACAGAAAACAACATTCTTATGCTTTTGATGTTAATATATTAAAATATATAAGAATAATACAACACTTATATGTTGTTAGGAGAAATATTTTGGCAATGTCACTATACTCATCCTGGTAGGTGAGCATGGAGACCTCCTAATCTCACATCTTACCTCATCTAAAATTCAAATTAAATAGTATGAGAGTTGATATTTTATAACTTAGTCAATTCAATAGCTTTGAAGGTGACTTGCATGACCCTGTCAAAACTTGCATTGACTTAAAAAAATTCAAAACCTTACCGTTATTATTTTTAAAATATTAAGACAATGATATTTTGGATCGATATGGGCAACCCCAGTTAACCCACTGGATATGTGCCCCAACTTATAGACTCGACTTTGCTTAATAACTTTATTTTTTAAAAGTATTTTTTTATTGATTATATAGGAAGCAAAATGCTTGTATGAAATCCAAAAAATAATTTATTTAATAAAATAAAACCTAAGATATATTCTGAATTAATTTAAGGGATGAATAATATATATATATATATAAAATTCTAAGGAAAATGAATTTAAATTGAAAAACAAAAGCTTGGTGTCCAGGCCTGACAGGTCCAACATATATGGACCATTATAAATCAGGTTAGGTGTGTGGGCTTGATAACACAAGCCCGCATGCTTTGGGTCTTTGATATAAAAACAAACATAATGATAAGTTGTGTACTAGTTTAACTCTAGCCACCGACAATTCTAGTGGCCATAACATAGCATTGTCAAAAAATCAAGCCCCTACTTTTTGGAAAAAATATTCAAGTATTTTTTAAATCTAAAAGCACTCAAGAAACACTCCATAAGCCTTAATGCCCATATGAAACCTTAAAACAATGTTTAATCGATCCAAATTCAAAATTAATTTTGATTTAAAAAACATTTATGAAACCAACATGTTTTTTTCTAGTAAGATGATAGAAAAAAAAATCTCGATCAAACATTTTTTATGAAATGAAACATATTGACATCAATAATGATTTTTTTGTGATTGAAACATAGTCAACTAATAACTTTCTCTCTTCTCACCTATTTTAAACATCTCTCTATCTCCCCCCCCCTCCACACTCTCTCTCTCTCTCTCTCTCTCTCTCTCTATATATATATATATATATATATATATATATCTTAGGAGCTAAAACATAAACAAAATAAAGTTTTAGATAAAACATGGACTAAAAATAAAAAGTTTTAACTAAAATACTTGAAAACAAGTACTAGCTACTGTAGAAAAAAGAAAAAAAGGCTAGAATCTTGTTTTAGTGTCAATTTTGGTCTCCAATGTTTTGTTTATGTTTAATCAATAAAATTTAATTTAATTTTACTAAATTGAACATCAATTTAATGACAAAATCTATTTTTAATATTGTGTGAAATCTATACAAAATTAATTGAAACAAATTATCAACTTTGAATTCCAAATAAACTAAATATAAAAGTATCAAATTGAAAAAAAAATCCATAGACTAAAAGAGAAAAACATTTGGCAAATCCAGAATGCTTTTCGCTCATAAGTACTTCATCATTAGTACTTTTCATTTTCTTTTTCTTTTTTTATCATTTGGCGACACTGAATAATTTGAAAATGTAACCTAAGCTCTACCTCTTTTTAGGCACTAGGTAAAAAAAAAAAGAAAAATGTTTATCATCTTATAAAACAATATTCATTTTAATAATATTTTTTTCTTCTAAATTTATGTTTTTTTCCTTATATTTCACCTTTTAATATTTGATTTATTGGAAATTAAGTTTCAATTTTTATTATGGTTTGCTTTATAAAGTGTTAGTCTCTTGACCAGTGTTGCGTGTTTAGTGGGTTAACCCGGTTAACTCGAGTTTTTTTAATCTTTTTTAATTGTTATTTTTTTCAATTTCATCATTTAATATTTGTTTAATTAGTAATTAAACTTCATGATTTATTTTGGTTTAGTTTTTATGAAGTTATCTCAGTCTTATGACTCGAGTTGCAGGTTTGATAGGTTAACCTGTTGACTCAATTTTTTTTTTTATCTTTTTTTAATTGGTATTTTTTTCAATTTTATCCTTTAACATTATGTTGTTTAGGAATTAGACTTCATGATTTATTTTAGTTTGCTTTCTGTGAGGTTATATAAATCTCATGTTCGGGTCACATGTTTTGTGGGTTAACCCAGGTAAATTCATGTCATTTTCATTTGCTTTATTTGGGGTTATCATGGTCATGTCGGGGTCGTGGATTTGATAAGTTAACTCATGCTGATTTGAGAGCGATATAATATGTTGTCGTTTCAATATTTTGTTTTTTTTAATGTTTTCTTGAATTTTTACGAGTCAAATTATATTTTTATTAGTCGTTCAGGTTGTCTTTGGACCCATTAAGTCAATTAAGTCGTATCAAGTTAATCTATATGGTTTAAATCACATCAAGTTAACTTCTACACTATTTTAAAAAAATTCTAATAAAAAAATGCATGTTCAAAAAATATTTAATTTGATATGTGATTTAGTATCATGTTCTCAGTATATTTTCAATACGATGCATGTGGCGTCGGCATTCCTCAATTCAAATGACATCACTTTATTGTAAAAGGTTCCCCAAGGCATGACAAAGATAGTTTTCTCCTTGTCTTCCTCTACCATTTTAATTTGGTTATATCTCAAGAACCCATTTATGAATGAGTATGTGACCCTCTTCGTAGCATTGTCGACTAAGATCTCTATGTGGAGTAAAGGAAAGTCATCATTCACGCTTGCCTTGTTCAATTCTTTGTAACCCATATACACCATGATCTTACAATCCTTTTTAGGAACTAAAACTACATTAGCCACGTATTGAGGATAATTGACCACATCCAAGAATCTTGTATCCCACTATTTTTGTATTTTCGCCTTCACCTTAAGCAGCATATCTGAGCGTATTTTTCTGGTTTTTTGTTTAACAAGCTTACTTTCTTCCACTAAAGAAATTCCGTGTGCTACTATGTTGGTGTCTAAATCAGGCATATTTGTATATGTCCAGGCAAAAACATTCATATATTCATGTAACTGAGAGATTATGTCATCTTTTTCCTCGACCGTAATAAGAATACCAATCTTCATTTCTTTCTTTTCTTATTCAGTTTCCAAATTTTTAACTTTTAATTATTCAGTAAAATCTTTTATTTCCTCTTCTTTCCAATCTTCATTACTCATTGCAATTGTAGTATCAAAACTTGGCCAATTATTCTTAATGTAGTGGGTTCGTGAATTGATGAAACTCTTAAGGTTCTTTTTTAACATAATAGGAGCACCCTCCATCTTTTAATTTTAGTACACCTCTCCCTTAACCAACTTCTTCACAAAGGCTTTTGTAGGGATGTTAGCAGCAGTGTGCACGTTTGTGACAACATCTCATCTTTTGCTTCGAACTTCACTTCCTCAATCTATTCCGTATCTTGACATTCAAAAGCACTAATGTGGAGGTATGTCATGCCAGATCTAATCACCTCCACAAACCCTGGAAAGGTTGTTTGGAGTGGTGGGATGGCAAACCCTTCCTCTTCTAGCACCTATCCATTAATCTTCATCATTCTAGCTTTCCTTTTGCAATTGACAACCTGCTTACAGTAATCTCTCTTGGGCTTATACCTGAGACGAAATCTATAGTCCGTACATTCCAATTTCATCAAATTGACTCGCTCAGGCATTCTAGTTTTAGGATCATACTGGAAAGGAACCCATGCTTCAAAAAGAAAGTGGCAGCCATCCTGGTAACTCTTAAAACTTTTAGATTTCTCAATATCACACCCTCATGAACCCATTCAATATTTCATGATTTTAAAAGTATGAATGCTCTCATCTCTATAATCTTCTACCTCAATGAATGGTACAACCACACTCATGAAGAACAAAGCTTGCATGACATGGTTAATTGGATTGACAGAGTATACAATGCTAGATAAAGAAAACCAAATCATGACAGGTTTTCTGCAATCTAAGATGGATGACTCTCGTACAAGAGTAAAAAAGAGATCTCATGACAGGTTTACAAAACCCTGGCAGCAAGCTCAATCCTTGTTAGAAAAAATCTTTGATTCCTCAGTATACAACTACAAGCTCCTTCAATTTAAATTAAGGTAAGAAATCATACAAATAAAGACAAGCACCTACTCATTTAGTAGACCAGCATCTATAACAATGTTTTAAGCCCCGGCCCGACGGGGCAACCCGTAACCTGGTTGATCCGGGGCTGGAACTTGACTGGGTTGATGAAAAAACTAGCTAAGAATTTGGCCTGAGAAAACCCAGTGACCCAGGTAAACCCAGAGACCTAGTTTATATATATATATATATATATATATATAAAACGTCACTGTTTTATTTTTTGACTGTCAATTTATCAAAGCCTTTGTATTGCAACGTGATGACAGAATCACAAACTCACAATTCATAAAAAACCTAATATCTTCAATCTTCAAAGTTCAAAGCCATATCAGTTGTAGACGAATTTAAGCCACCCACAAAAGACTTCAAGGCAAGCCATACCAGGTAAATTCTCGTCTCTCTTTTGATTATAATAACAAGAAGAGGCCCTCAACAAACTCTAAATCCTTTTCTTGTTTCTCTTCAGTTTTCTTCTCTCTCATATTTTTGTTTTTTATTGATTGATTAAGCAAACCAGTAACTATATGCTTGGAGAACTGCGTTTTGCAAGTAAATTATATATCCTTTTCTTCTTTATCATTTTTTTTTTCATTGTGGTTTTTTGGCTTTTCTGGTTTTTCTGATTTTTAATTCATGTTTTCCTTTTTGTATTTGAAAATTAAGAAGGTGATCCACCGTACTGTTGGATGTTGATCAATACCTGTTTAAAATGAGAATTCCTTTTTATATTCACTTGTTTCGTTTCTCTTCATGGTTGTAAGATAAGTTGTTTAACTGCTTGTTTTTATAAGTCAATCCATTACACATTGCTTGCCCTATTTCTGTCTTATTTATATGTCAATCCTTTTTTATTCCTTGTGTTTTGCTTGAATTTAGGCTTTGTTTCTTGCCCTAGCCCTCTTTTTGTTTATGAGAGAAAATTAAACTATATCTATAAACAACAAATTTTTTTTGGTTAATCTGGATCAACCCATCTGACTCGTGACCCGATCATCGTACCAGATCGATCACCAGGTCGGGTTTAAAAACTATAATTTGTAAAGCTCCGGAACCATTTTAAACGGGATGGTAAATCAAGAATCCGGTCATAGCAACAGAAGAAAGGTTAAAGAAGATAGAACCGGCTAAAAATGTGATTTTCTTGCACAAGAAAAAAAGAAACACATTTTCATGAATGGTATTTATAGTTATGAACACTCACGGAACGGTGACAATAACATGAATCCAATCACTTGGACATCTAAATGGAAGATACGATACAAAGACATATATCTCACAATGCACTGTAATGAAATAATAATTAACACATGAAAAATCACTTAACATGCACATCATCTTCGTCTTCGACATCCCAACTAAAATCATCCTCTTCCTCTGCAGCGCTCAACCGCTTCTGCAAGTGAACTTTACTTGTACCAGCACTCTTCCCGCTCCCCACAGCTTCCCCTTTGCTCTCATCATTACTCTCAATATCTTCAATCTCATCCCACTCAAGATCCTCCTCAGGCAGCAACTGACTAGAAACCACAGAAACATCACTATCCTTGCATGATCCACCATTACCCCCCTTTCCCTCCACCACCTTCTCCTCCAACTTATCACTATCCTTGCATGATGTACCATCACGCCCCTCTCCCTTCACCACCACATCCTTCTCCTCCAACTTATCACTATCCTTGCATGATGTGCCATCACGCCCCTCTCCCTTCACCACCACAGCCTTCTCCTCCAACTTATCATTATCCTTGCACAATTCAGCAGTACTGCCCTTTCCCTCCACCACGACCACCACCTTCTCCTCCAACTTATCCTCACTTCTATCAACCCCAACCTTTTCCTTCCCTGCTACATTCTCATTAATCACCTCATCAACATTCTCCTTCTCTACCTTTGCATCTTTACTTGATTCACCTTTCGACAAAAACACATCACCCTCCTCCTTATCATCATCAAAATCCCAACTCAAATCCTCTTCATCACCAGAAATCACTCGTTTAACAAGCAACGCCCTCGCCTCCTCGGTTTGTTTCAACTTGAGCATCCTATAAAAATACCTACTCCAGAAACTCTCATCATCAACTCTGTTCGGCACAACCTCATTATAAATATCCCTAATCACCCCATTCTCAGTAATTAACCGCTCGATCTCCTCTTTTTTCTCATCCATTACAAGACCCCCTAATTTCCATTTCTCATAATCAACCTTATCCTCTGGTTCGCTACAATAAGTATCCAAATCAGACTGAAATGCATGCACTTGAGCATCAAAACGACTGTATTTCACATCCAAAGACTGCTGTTTACTCAAATTACTTCTACTACCATCAGCATTAGATGAGAGTAAATCATGATCATGGTCAGCATCTAAAATGGAGTCTTTACCTTGAGAAATGATCTGGGCCGTTGATTTCCACACGGTGGATCCAATACCGTCGATGGTTTCTTGAGCGACGGCTGCGCTTGCCTCGAAGGAGGCGGGGAGATCATGGACGGCGCGTGAAGCGACATCACGAATAATGGCGGTTTCTTTTTTTAAGCCGGATCCGAATTCTTCAAGATCCTTTTGTAGATTTCCATAACGGATTCAGACTTGGTTGCTAAGGTCTGGATTAATGAACCAAGAGACCAGACCTGGTTTTGGGTTGTCCGGTTCGGGTCCTCGGAGGTGGAATTGTTAGGAGGGGAATGGGATTTGGGTGAATCGGGTGGTGTTGTGTCATCAGCGAAGACTGATTTGAAGAAATTCATTTGGGAAGGATTAATTGTTTTGATTTTGTAGTGAGAAAGACGAGGGATCGGTGACTTCTCTTTCATATAGTCATGGTGGAAGGAGAAGGAAGAAGGAGGAGGACTTGGGTTTTGGACTTCCTTTTTAATTTTTATCGATTGAAAATGACTGCCTAACCTTACCCTTCTTCCTATACAAATTAGCACCAATCATTTTGTCCATTTAACCACAATTATAATTATAAGTTATTTTCGAGGATTTTATAATTATAAGTTATTTTCAGGTTATCTGTTATTTTAAAATAAAACATATCTACAATTTGTCGTGAAGTAGAAAATCTTCTTGCTTAGATTGAAGTTATTTAAAACTTGTATAAGATTATATTAATATTTTTTATATTTTAGAAATTATTTTTAAAATCAATACATTAAAATTATCTAAAATCATTAAAAAATATTAATTTAAAACAAAAAAAAATCCTTTAATTTTTTTCAAAAACACTTTAAAATACAAAAACAAATATGACCAAGTAAAAAGTACTTTGAAAAGTAATTACAACTACACCCCAAAAACTAAAAGATATAAGAAAAAAAAAACACAACTCATTTTATTGTGTTCTTTTAGTTATTTAATTTTGATCCCTTGATGTTTTTTTTTCCCCCTTTGAAGTTGTGTTTATTTGGAATTGGGTTTGTGTTCATTTAAGATTGGGTTTGATAGTTTGTTTTGGTAGACTATCTTATCAGATCTCGAGGCATAAAAAAAAGATATCGCACAATTGATACTCAGTTTGGTAAAATTAAATAAAAATTTATGGATTTAAGATAATTAAAGCTATGGGAACCAAACTTGAACAATAAAAAGTATTGAACCCTTTTTTCTTTAAAGAATCGAGGAATGAATTAAACAGGCAGGGGAAAGCTCCGCTCTATTTTTTGGTCACTCAATTTTATCTCTCTCCCTCTTTTTTTTTCTTCAATTTAATCATTTAAAGCTAAGTTTATTTAAGATTAAACTTAATAGTGCTTTCTAGTTGTCTAGAAATAAAGTTCATTTTTATTAGTCTAAAATGATTAAAGCTCAAGGGAACAAATTTGAAACTGATAACAATTACATGAACAAGGGTAAACGGGCAATGGAAAAAAGGCTAGTGTGTGCATTGCACGCGCTAGCATGTGAAGAAAGTTGTTGTATCTGGTAGCATGTGTGGCTTTCTTCGATGTTGTAACATCGTCATCCTTGGTGGCTTTGGAAGCATCTTGGTGAGGTCATCCTAATGGTGCAATGTATTTTGTTAGTTAAGGAGCGTGACAACTTATTTTTCTTCTTCTCTCTCCTCTCATCTTCAAGGTTTCCACACCCATTATTTTCTAAATAGCAAGGTGTCCTGTCATTTTATTTTTATGTCAAATTTAGTCATCATTAAATTCTTTATTCAATTATCACAATTACAACCTAAATACAATGCAAAATTTTTGAGTAGTTTACTTTCCTTGATTTCTATTTGTTTTGTTTTGGATTCCTTTGTTAAATGATTTTTTTTTTAATTTTATCATCCATCATTTGATTGATTAAGAATTGAGTTTTGTAATTTTTTTTTATTTACCTTCTATAGGGTAATTCTGGCCTTATGGTCTAGGTCACGAGTTTGAAAAGTTAGTTTAGATTAACTTCATTCTTTTTTAGGTCCTTATAATTAATTTTGTTATCAATTTCATCATGTAACATTGATTTGATTAGGTTCGTTCAGGATTGAGCTTCATCATCTTTTTAAATTTATTTTCTATGAAGTTATCCCAATCTCATGATCTAAGATATAGGTTTATAGGATTAACCAAGTTGATTCAAGTTTTTTTTTTTTTTTTTTGGATTTTTTTTTCTTCAGAGTTAGGGAGTGAACAATCAATTCCATTACATCCATAACTTGTTAACAAGGAGGATATAGCAGAGGATTCAACAAAAATCCTCCCAACTCATGATATAGCTTTGATGAGACATTCAAATTTCCTACAGACAAGTTTCTGGCAGCAACTGAATGTTTTTCACTCCAAAACAACCATTAGTATCAGCAGCAGCCTACAATTCACGCTGTACCACGATTTAGCGTGCGAAAGAAGTCCTGAGAAAGGCAATCCACCCAAGTAGAAGAAACCATAGAGTGGAAAACAGTTCACATAGAATAATATTTTTACCACAGTTGATTAAGAAAATAGAACACCAAGGACTCTGCAAAGAACAACCGCCCACTTAGGCACTAGCAGAGTACATTAATAACATATAACATCCGCAATTTCACAATGAATATCAGTTATTATCAAATATATAATTGCATGCTAACCCTGGCTGAAGAGATTATGCTGTACAACTAACTGCTTCTCTGACTCATCACCCGCAGAATGGAAAGAAACAGGTTCAGAACGTCCAAATAGAGAGCAACAGAGGCCAAAATATACTCATCATATGAGAAGCGCTTGATCAGGTGGTCAGTGTCATAAACAATGTATCCACAGAAGATCAAAGCGCTAATTCCACCATAAACTGCAGTGGACGTTGAGCCAAGTGGGAAGAACACCTGCATAATACAAGAACATCCATAACATCAGACCTATATACTGGGTGAACACATAATAGCTCCGTGTTGCACAAGATAAAATATCCATGGGAGGGTGACTTGAAGAAAATGAGGCATCTGACCTGGATAAAACTAGTCAGGATGAGGATAATGAGGGAAGTGAAGAGAATTGGTCCCAGGAAGCTAAAGTCCTTGCCCTTCTTTGCAGCCCAGAAAGTGTACGCAGTTAGAGAGCAAACCACAGCGGAGGTCAGAATTAATGCCTCAAGCACAATTTTACCTGAAAATATTTGAATGCAAGACAATAATCAAATCATAATTATAAAAGCTGCACATGAAGTCGCCAACAATCAATGAACTATTAAAAGTCCAAACAGGATAAGATAAATACCTTCTATATTAGCGCAGCTTGCTCCAACCAAGAGGCTAAGGGAAACGGTGAAGAGGCCAAGAATAATTAGATTCACAGGGTGTTTCTGGTGATACACATGCAAGGGCCACAACACTGCAAGAAAAATTAGCCTCATTAAAAGAGCAAAATTTCAAGAAACAAGCAAATTCACAATCCTCTTGCAAGTGAATCCACTTGAGTTTCAAGAAACTTTTTTTTTCTATTTAAACTGTCTATGTCACGAGAAATTTATAAAAAAATATATATTTTAAATTACAAATTCACAATCAAGTTTCAATCTTTAACCCAAAAAGACATCCTAAAACATGAGATTTAAACAACATAAAACCACAAACAAATCAAGAAAGAAAGGAGAGATCTCGAATATTGAGTACTTACAAACAAAGGGGACAATTGATAGAAACAAAACGAACCCGAAACTTCCCTTGAGGAGATCAGTCATAGGAGTATAGAGAATCGTAACAGCAGAGACGATGGTGGTGAGGACAAGCTGAGCAGCCAAGATTCCATAAACTTTGCGAATCAAACCCCATCGTAATTGGTTCTCTCCAAGACTCAAACCCGGGTACAAAGTCTCTCCATTTCCTGCCTCCAAATCAATCTCCTTTGCCCCATCCTTGTTGCTAACGCTTGCGTATCCGTACATCTCTGCTGATTCTTCTCCCTTCTCTCTTGTTTTCCTTTACTTAACGATGAGGGACGGAGGAAAGGAGGGAGATGACTTTTCCTTTTTATTTTATTGAGAGTCGGTGGTTGTTTTCTAAAATGACGGGTTATCAGGTTTCAGAAGTGTGACGGGCGAATGGGAGAACAGGAAATGTGGAAATGGATGGAAGACAACGTTGGTGATACTGTTTAGGGCTGTGACTCTAGATGTTTCTTTGGAATATAAGTTGTTACCAACAAGTCCAACTTGTTGTTTTTTTAAGTCGCGTTGCGGAGAGACCGATAGTTTTGTTATTTTTAATATATATATATATATATATATATATTATTTTAATATATTTTTAATTAAAAATATTTTAAAACACAATTTCTATTACATTCTCATTCTCAATAAGTAAGTTGATTCAATAGCCCCTTTGATATTTTATTATATAATTAATTGGTTGTTTTTAGAGGATGTTTGTGTTAGTGATGTGATTACATTTTTTTTTAAATTATATTTTTAAAAATTAATTATATATATATATATTTTTAAGATATAGAGTTGAAATTTGATATTAATTATAAAGGTGTTACATATTTTGAGTGCCCTAACTTCTTTTACATTTTGGAATGGATGGTCAAACATCCCAAAAAAAAAAATCCTTACTAAAGATATATCTAGAAAGAATTATTTTATCTAATATTAAAAATTAAAATTAAAGATGGATTTAAAAAAAAAACTCATGTCTAAGATGTTTTTTACAAGCCCATAATTTTTTTTTTAATTCATTTGGGTTTACTTTTATTTCTTTTTATTATTTAATATAGAGTTTATATTTTCTTTGGGTTGTTTAAAATAATCTATAACTATATAAAAAGATCCAATTATTCCTAATAAAAAGCTTAGTTTTTTTAATAATAATAGCAGGATAATAATTTTATTTTATTAATTTTATAAAATAATCTATATATATATATATATATATATATCTTTTTCGATTTTTTTGACACAGACTATTTTACTTCTAAAATAAATAAAATTTAAAACCATTGAACAAGAGTTCAATCGAAATAACCAGGGGTCATCACACACACACACATATATATATAAACAGAAGACGCAACAAGGACAAAAACAATATAATAATAAGAACAACAACAATAATAATAAACTGAACAAGCAAATGGAGACGAGACGACGACCTCCTCCTCTTTCTCTCTCTTTCTCTAGCTTTTCAAAACCCACAAGCTTGATTTAGAGTCAGACCCCCTAAAGCAGACGTAACATACAAAAAAACGAAGAAGAAGGATATGGTTTTCGATTCGACCCCCAGTCTCTTCAACAATACCAGAAGGTAATTAATCCCTCTGGGTTGGGTTTTTATTGAGTATTCTTTAAAGTTTAATCTGACTGATTGACTTGTTTACTTGTCGACTTCTCTTTGTTTCTATGAATTAATTTTTGGGAAATGATTTCACATGGAAAAGAAACAAACTATAGGAATTTGCAGGTCTTTGAATCACAAGCTTCGTGCTTTATTTATTTGTTTATTTATTATTAGTCCAATTTAATCAAAGTGCATGATTGTTAAAAGTAATTGGTCCTACTGTAATTGCAGTTCAAGTAGTGATCCTTACAGCGAAGAATATGGGAATGCAATGATTGTAAGAGCACACCCACTAGGTATGGCACGAGCCAACAACAATGTTAATGTAGAGGGTGCAAGGGGGCCTGGACTTGAGCCGTGTATAGGGTTAGAGTTTGATTCGGCAGATGATGCGCGTGAGTTTTACAGTGTGTATGCCACGCGTGTAGGATTCAGAACTAGGACTGGCCAACTATATCGATCGCGCACTGATGGCTCTGTTGCTTCGAGAAGGTTTGTGTGCTCGAAGGAGGGTTTTCAACTAAATTCAAGGACGGGTTGTCCTGCATTCATAAGGGTGCAAAGACGGGATTCTGGGAAATGGGTTGTTGATCAGATACACAAGGATCACAATCATGAACTTGGAGAGGTGGAGGAAAGCCGTCCTCCAATTTTGCCGCAGAGAACTCCTACAGGTAGGAAATCATCAGCCAAGGTTTCTTCAAAGTCAAAATTGAAGTTTCTTGCAGAAGTCGATGATGGACAACCATGCTTTTCTCGATCCATTAGTTTCAAACGCATTAAAACAGGAGGAGATGGAGGACAAGCAAAAGCTGAACCATATGCTGGTCTAGTGTTCAGTTCAGTTGATGAAGCATTCCATTTTTATCTAAGGTATGCAGATGAAGCTGGATTTAAAACTCGGATTGGTCAGCTGTTTCGATCAAAGAATGATGGGTCAATTACATCCCGGCGATTTGTGTGCTCTAAGGAAGGATTTCAGCATCCTTCAAGAGTAGGCTGTGGGGCTTTTATGAGGATCAAGAGGCAAGATTCTGGAACTTGGATGGTGGACCGTCTTCAGAAAGATCATAATCATGATCTTGAGCCGCAAACAAGAACTCATACGAAAAGTTCCACTGCTTCAAAGAAATTTATAGATGAGGTAAATGGTGGATTAGACACTTTGGATGTATCAGAGATTAACAATGGTGTACGTTCCAATATTAGTCAGGGTAACAACATTGGAAGTGAATGGTACCATTTGCTGCTTGACTATTTTCAAAGCAAGCAAGCTAAAGATACAGGATTCTTTTATTCGGTGCAAGTTGATAATGGTGCTTGCATGAGTGTTTTCTGGGCTGATGGAAGATCTAGATTTGCGTCCAGTCAATTTGGTGATGCTATTGTGGTTGATACTTCATACAGGAAGACTAATTATCTGGTGCCATTTGCAACGTTTGTTGGAGTTAACCACCACAAGCAGCCAGTGCTACTTGGGTGTGCTCTAATTGCCAGTGAGTCTAAGGAGTCTTTCATTTGGCTGTTTCAGACATGGCTTAGGGCAACGTCTGGGTGCCGTCCAAAGTCAATTATAGCTGATCAAGACATGGCAATCCAACAAGCAATTGCCCATGTTTTTCCTGGGACTCGTCATCGGTTTTCAATGTGGCAGATCAGGGCAAAGGAAAGAGAGAATTTAAGGTCAATGTCCAATGAATTCAAATATGAATATGAAAAGTGCACCTATGATAGCCAGACTAATGCTGATTTTAATACCATGTGGAATGCCCTTGTCAACAAATATGGTCTGAAGGAGAATGTATGGCTCAAAGAAATGTATGAAAAGCGTGAAAGCTGGGTTCCATTGTACCTACGAGGTACTTTTTTTGCTGGCATTCCCCTAAATGAAAGTATGGAATCATTGTTTGGTATATTCTTGAATGCTGAAACACCACTTGTAGAGTTTATAGCACGATATGAGCAAGGTCTTGAGCAACGTCGTGAGGAGGAAAGAAAAGAGGATTTTAATTGTTCTAATTTGCAGGCTTTTCTACAAACAAAAGAACCAATAGAAGAACAATGCAGAAGGCTTTATACACTCACTGTTTTCCAAATATTTCAAAAGGAACTTCTGCAATGTTATAATTATCTTGGAATAAAGATTTATGAAGAAGGTACCATCAGCAGATATTCAGTGCGAAGATGTGGGAATGACAGTGAGAAACATATGGTTACTTTTAGTGCATCCAACCTCAATGTAAGTTGCAGTTGTCAAATGTTTGAATTTGAAGGTGTGCTGTGTAGGCATGTTTTGAGAGTCTTCATCCTGTTGAACATGAGAGAAATTCCAACTCACTACCTCTTACATCGGTGGACGAGAAATGCTGAGCATGGCCTTGTTTGCGATGTTGACTCTGGGGTTAGCTGTCAAGAACTCAAGTCGTTAATGGTGTGGAGTTTGAGGGAAACAGCCTGTAAATACATAGAGTCTGGAACAGCATCTATTGAAAAATACAGGCTTGCCTGTGAGATTATGCGAGATGGTGCTAAAAAGTTTTGCCGACAAAGGTAAGCCCTGGATGGGACCAATGACATGCACGGCTAATTTTTGTACCTTGACCTTTTCTTTTTGTACCTTGTTTCTGGCCACCTTCACTGAAGACTGATAGCTTGGGAATAATGGCATTTCTCTGTATTTATCACATGTTGTGCATTCCCATTTGTTATAATACTAAATTACCAATCGATAAGACTTTCTGTAGTCCTTTAAGTGTAAATTCTATCACTAATTTCTCTCCATGATTTTTGCAGTTTTTCCTTCCCTGTTTTTTTTTTTTTTAGTTTCATTTACAGACGGTTTAGCAAACCACATCATTATTCATTTTATTAAGCACTAACTATGATAAGATGGAAAGAGAGATTTCCTGTTCTAACAACATGATGCATATAGACATAGATGAGGTTGCCAAAGAAGTAGGCAATTAGATTTCTGCTGCCCCCGACTGTCTCTGGGGTAAGCCCCATTATTGATAGCGGCAGACAAGAGTTGTCTGGATGGCTTTATATTTCTATAGGCCCTTTACAGTTCCTATATAATGTCACCCACGAGAAACGATGTAGGATAAATGGTTTAGAAATGGAACTGTTCTTTGTTCTCCAGACGGTACATAAGAAAGTAGATTTAACATACAGATCCTTTCAAACTGCATTGAAACTAACTTTGTGCAACCTGGTTGAGAATATGTGGAGTACTTTCTGCAGAAGTAGTGCAGAGAATTTCCATGTAATTTTGTTTCCTTTGAAGTATTCATTTGAGCCTGCCAATTTTGAGAATATGTGGAGTACTTTCTGCAGAAGTAGTGCAGAGAATTTCCATGTAATTTTGTTTCCTTTGAAGTATTCATTTGAGCCTGCCAATTTTGTTGAACAAACATACCTTTTAGTTCGGTGGTATGCCTCTTTTCTGCTGTAGTAATTCAACAAAGGACATGGTACTAATTTAAAGTTTAAAATAAATAGCAGTGCATTAAAATGAACTTCAAAACAGAGAAATATACAATGGAAAGTGCTACCGCTAACTATCATTCGTCTTGAAACTCAATTCCAGATGTGATCCAAGATTATCTCTTTTCATTCATTGCCCAGAAATCATTATGCTTGTTCAGAATACCACCAGGTAGTATACAAAGGCATCCTCCGAATACCTGAAATGTATAGAAATTCTTGACGGCAAGAGGAGGGGGTACATCTCTGAATTCCTCCTCCACTAGATCAGAGACTCCGATCAGTAATGACTCATTCTGAGTCCTTCTGGTTACTGATAACCCAATGAAGAGCTCCATTCAGCAGGGTCCCTGATTCACAGGCTAGCCTGCAACAAGGAAGGTCTTGAACCCTTTTCCATGTATAAGTTTCTAGCGAGTATACGAGGACAAGAACTCTGAAGACTATTATTACATACTTGTAATCGTCAGCTGAATGATCATAACCAAATCCACATATTCAGCGATCAAATACGCATCTTGCGAAGGAACATTATCTATGAACTTTCGGTATCATCATGGACTCTTTGGTACAAGGATCGAATAGCAACAGTGTCTGGATCAGAAGAAACACATATTAAGCCACAAGATCCTATGAAAGTGTGAAATCATAAAAGCCTCTATTCTTCAATGAATAAGCAAGCTCTACTGCTATGGCATCATTACGTGCTTCATGGTCTCCAACAGTAGACTGAGTGATGATGAGGGGATGCGAGAACAAAAGTCTCTGCCTCAGGTGTTTAACATAATTGTCTGTTATTGCTACATTGAAGTGCACTCTAATGAATTGTGGATCAGAAAATAGAAAGCACCAGGATTTGTGTAGGCATTTGAATGGCAAAAGAGACTTCACAGGTTGCCTTGAGAGTATGTGGCTGATGATATCAAGGGGAAGGCTTCCAGTCATCTTTTATTTTCTATTGAACCCTAATTTTAGACAGCTAGCCTTGAGAGTACTAGGGTTCTTACTACTTGATTGTTAAGGAAATCTAACTGCACCTCCGAGGAATTTCATTGGTAGCTCCTTGTGATGCTTGAGGGCTAGCTTCATCAAATTGATGGGCAGAGAGGTTCAAGAGATCTGTTCCTTCTTATGTGTAGAGAAGTTCTCAGACCGATGCAGACAGTTTAAGGAATAAAAAACCAGGTTTTAATGCAAACAGAAGAATAAGTACAAGAGCCAGTGTGGAAAGCTTTATACCTACACTTTACTGCGAGAAAAAAAATCAAAAAATTAATTATATCAAAAAAATTAAAAAAATATATAATTAAAAAAATCAAACCATAAAAAAAA
>JANKYH010001097.1:0-33058 GCA_027475595.1 Populus davidiana x Populus alba var. pyramidalis | reverse complement strand
AATAATCCTTAAGTTCCTAACTTATAAAAAAAAGGGTAAAGAACCTAAATTCTACTCCTGACATGAATGGAAAGGACCTGCAATTTATAATTTTCAAAATAAATAAAATAAGAATACAATCAATTGTAAAAAAAGAAATATCCAACACATTCACCTATTTAAGTCATATGCAATTCTATACATAACAACTAGCCATTTAAGGATTAGGTAATACATTTTCCATAACTATGTCCCCTTTTTATCCTTCCGAGAAGCTTCCATTATTTGTTCGATCATGTTTCTTTCTCTTCTACCCCTTTTTTTTTATAGGTATTCCAAGCTCTGATCGAGGTTAGTCACCCTGCCACTTCTTCTCAAATCAGGAAGGTTACTGCGAACACTAATGACCCTTATTAGTGTCTTTATTTGCGCATTCTGGGATCAACTAATTAAGTTCATGGAAATGCCGATACTAACATAACCATTGGTGTTATTGACTATTTCTGGGCATAGTTAATCAATGCTCCATGTTACCTTGGAAGGTCCTTTGGTATGCCAATATCAAGGATTCTTAACATCAATAGCTTTCACCTCAGAAAGCTAATGAAGTTCCATGAGTTTTGCTGATATCATTGTCACCCGTCAATATCATTAATTATTATGAATTTGAATAGCTAATCAAGTTCCATATTCATCCTTCTTTGTATCGATCATGCCGGTGTTAGCCAACTAACATCATTAGTCTAACATATCTAGGATGGACTAATCAAATTCGAGGAATGGTCATCCATAAAGTTCATCGTTACTGTCCATTTTCTTTAAAAGGACCCATAATTCAAATCTAGTTTTTCATTTCCTTTTTCCCTTTTTTTTTATGTCTCGTCAATAGGCACTTAAATTTATAATTCAACAAATGGTATAGGTATGGAATATCTATCTGCTGTAGATGCTCAACTTGCGTTCCCTTGTTGTTGCTACACTCCTCCCGTGGTTCCTCTTGAAACCACAAATATTCATCAGTATTCCATATTAATCCATATATCATAACATAACAGCAGCAATGATGACAATATTTATTTTCGAAGATCAAGACATAATATTATACACTTTACCAAGGGTGAGAAAAACAAATTCACCCTTAATATGATTAAATTTTGGCATTTTATCGACTTGGCCAAATCTGTCAGCAGGGGTGACAACTCGAACTTCCCTCGAATTTTTATTCATATATGGAGTTTTAGGACTCCAAATTAGGCAAGGTCAGATTCGTTGGAAAGCTAACATTCCTAGATACAACTTCTATGGAAAGACCCTCCCTAAATTCCATCTTTTTCATGTACGAATTCTTTCAAGAATCAGGGAGACAAAGTATCTCCAATTTTATCTTCAATCTCTTCTTCCTCCTTCGATACAACCATGCCTTCACCATATACATAGCAACCCGTTTAATTATGATCTCCCAAGGTTATTTACACTAATTTAATTAATTTATTTTTACTTTGGCCGAACCTACCTAAAGGAACTAAGGATTCCTTCTTATTCTAGGTGATGCAATTTTTTTCTAGTTATCAATCATATTGTAACAACACATCTCAACTAATTAAACAAGAAAATCATAAGTTCTTCTCCTTTCCTTTCTTCCCCTCTAGTGGCCAGCCACCTTGAATCGTTTTTTTTTCATTGCACCACTCCACATTCAAGGCTATCCATACCACCCTAATAGGTCTAACTTCAAGAAATTTTGCATTTCCCCTAAATTTTTTATGTTTAAGAACCCTAATTCCCTATTCAAGAAAATTATGAAATTTTCAATCAAATTGAAGTTAATTAAAACTCCTTACTTGGATGAAATCTAAGCTTTACTTCTTAAATTTGAAAAATCTTAGCCTTCTTCTCCTTGCATATAGTCGGCCACTCTTCCTTTTTTTTCTTCACAATTCCTACATTTGCTTTCTTGCAATTTCTCTTGTATAATAATGTTCTTCTCCTTTAGGCTTGTCTAGGATTTGAAATTTGTTAAACCTTGGTGTTTTTCTCTCCTATTTTGATAGAAGAAAATCTAAAACTCCCCTCTTTCTTTGAACTATTTCAGCAGGCCTTGGAAGAGAGAATGAATGGGGTATTTATAATCTCATTTCTTATTGATTCCATTTTGGCCTCATCTTTCCCCTTTTTCACAATCAAGCCACTCTTTTATGGTCCCCAAAACCAATAAATTTTTTCATCATTATATATATATATATATATATATAGTTACATTATTTCTGTAGTATAAAAATTTAAATCTTTATAAATCCCCCTCTTTTTTTGTATAATTTGTTCTCGAGTTTCACATAATAATCTATAAACTGATATTTATTGTTTATTGGGTACAAGGGTACTATAATCAAATTTGAGATTGTTCCAATATCATTTGATCTAGGATTCAATTCTGGAACTTAAAATTGCGTAACAGGTTAGATTTATGTCAAGTTACAAAAACATGTTTACTACTATTTATTTTGACCTATTCAATTTCTTTCTAGTATATTTGGGTTATTTCGGATTCAATTACGTTTTTTCATTAATTTTTACTTCTATTTTATTTTGAGTCTTCATATCTTTCATATTTTGTATGAATTCATTTTACTACTTACAAAATCTTAATTGTAATTTTGTTTTGCTTGGTTTTACAATCTTATTGATTCTTGAGTCACTTTATATATAATTGGATTGCATTATGATATCCATTGATTTTGGTTTGTTGATTTCCAATTCCAAAAGAACCGAGATGTAAAAGGCGTAGTAAGAAAAATTAAGTGAAAGGCAGTGAATTATGTGAAACACAAAGTTGTGAGGTTTTTCTTACTACTAATCAATTTTTATAGAATAAAATATATTGTCTGAAAATAATAAGCTCGCGGCACCAAAAACAGATAACACCATTTATATATAATTTTTCTCCCAACAACTTAAGTTGTTGACTAGGGTGATGAAAGATGTGATGGCTTTAATGAGACAACAAAATAGTAGATAGATTTAGAATAGGGGCTAATTGGCAAGGAAACACTACTTAAAGGGCCGTACAAAATCTTAAAACTAACTGTATTGATTTTATGGATGAAAACACAAATGTAGATGATGATGAAAGAATTAAAGCTGAAAGAATGTTAGTTTTGGCCACAGTGGAACATTCAGTCAGAGGGAGAATTCCCGTGATTTTTTTCTTTGAGAAGATCCAGGTAGAGAATTAGGTCTAATTAAAATGAAAAAACATGCTTTAGAGTCAGTGAATATTAAGGGGTTTAGAATAATTTTCAATCCTAGTGTCAATATTCATAACTCTAACATTAGTGAATACCGAGAATACTCCTAATTATGGCATTAGTTAATACGAATATTCTTAACTTTAGTGTTGGTGAATAAATAAGTAAAATTTCAATTGAAAACAAAATATATTTATGTATTTTTGCAATGAGGGAGCTTTATTTATATAAAAAAAAGATTATATTTTTTTTATTTCAGAGGAAAAATAGGTGTGTGTGTGTGTGTGTATTATACATAATTCATATCTTACAGTATAAATCTATAGTCTAATATTAAGTAAAATAATTGAAAACAAATACACAAGGGCCCAACAAATAAATTCAAAAGGATCTCTTAATTTTTTTGAAATTTTTATAAATTTTTAAAAGACTGTTTGACTAGATATTAAAATAAAGATGAGTTAAAAAATAAGAAAAAATACATAAAGGTATGTTTGACCCAAGGATTGGGTTGGTTAGGCTGAGGCCTAGGCCCAACTTGGTCAGCCTCAACGGTTCCCTTTTTTTTTTAGGAGGGGGGCTTGCCCAGTCATATAGGTTGGGCTAATCCAGCCTATTCAGTTTGGTCACTAGCCCAACCTAGTGACCATGCTTGCAACCACAAGTATATATGAATTATAATTCATATATGTTTGCAGTAGAAGGTGGGTAATTAAGATGAAGATAGGAGAATAAGGCTTACTTGGTGTAGGGGTGTTGTTACTAGAGGCTCTGAAGGTGTGGCTAAGAAAAATCCCTACTCATGGCGTGAGAGGCTGGCGTGGCTAAGTCTTTTTTAAAAACAACCCCAGCTTGTCTATCCACCTGTTGAATGAAAATGCATGACCAATTAATCTGGGTTATATTTTTATCAGTATTGTTATTTAATATTTTTATTAAAAAAATTAAATTATTTTTTATTTTTTATTTGAAAACTCAAAATTAGGTTATGACAATGGTAAGGTCTTAATTATAAGACATACACTCCAAGCTCAAGTCAAGGAAGATGATATTGATTAATAAAGAAAGATTATATTTCATACGACGTTGCCGTATACAAAACATGTGTAGTTTGATTATAGATAATGGAAGTTGTGCTAATATAATTAGTATTACATTTGTTAGTAAACTGAACTTGTGTACTATTAAGCATCATAAACCTTAGAAATTGTCTGCTCATGATGTAGGAGGCTGGTGTGGACAACCCTAGTTTGTCTATCCACCTATTGAATGAAAATGCATGACGAATTAATTTGAGTTATATTTTTATCATTATTGTTATTTAATATTTTTTTAAAAAAATAAATTATTTATTATTTTTTGTTAGGAAACTCAAAATTAGGTTATGACAAGAATGAGGCCTTAGTTATAAGATATATACTTCAAGTTCAGGTTAAGGAAGGTCATATTGATCAGAAAAGGAAAAATATTTTTTATACATGTTGTCATGTACAAAACAAGATGATAGATAGTGGAAGTTGTGTTAATATAACGAGTACTACCCTTGTTAGTAAACTGAACTTGTGTATTATTAAGCATCATAAACCTTATAGATTGTAATAGTCAGTGAGGTGAAAGTAATTAGACAAGTTTTGGTATTATTTTTTATTGGAAAGTATGTTAATGAGGTTCTGTGTGATATGATTTTAGTGTATTCAACTCACATCTTGTTGAGGAGATCATGACAGTTTAATAAGTAGACAACATGGGGTTAGAAATAAGTATACAATTGTAAAAGGTAGTAAAATCATTACTCTTGTAATTTTTACATCCAAATAGGTATATGATGATCAAATAAAGTATATATATAAAAAAAAAAACATGATGACATGGGTGGATATCTATATCTTCATCATTAATAGTAAAAGACAAGGTTCACTCATCTAAAAATATTAACCAAAGCACCATTTCTCATCTTGTGCCTCTTTTTTTTTAGTTTTTTTTCTTTAATATTAACATTACTTGAAGGAGTTCACATATGATTCTGACACCTCAGTACCATCAAGAATAATGAAAGTACATGTTAGAGAATAATATAAATCATATCTCAGGACCTCGTCTAAAAACTTAAATTATTGAATTGAGATGGTTTTTTGACATGGTATCAAAGTCTTGATGACCAAGCGATTACAAGTTCAAATCTCATCATCCTCATTTATTTGATAAAAAATAAGCACAAGGTAGTGTGGGTCTATGTAAGTTTTAAGTTCGAAGAGCTTTCACTTAATAGGGGTGTTGGAGAATAATATAAATCATATCTTGAAACCTTGTCTATGAACTTAAATTATTGGGTTAAAATGGTTTTTTAACAATACATACCACAATTACATTATCATCATTCCCTTTCGTTTGGAAGGTATACCCTTTTCAAATCCTCTTTGGAATAGTCTACAATGGCATATCATTCATTTAAATTTTTACTGCTTAAATGAGTATGTGATGTTTACTAAATCTTGAAGATCTGAATCTGTTGCTATTTTTAAAATGATAGGATATTTTTTTAAAATTCACCAAATGAGTATGTGACTATGCATACGCGCTTGAATATAAAAAAAAAATAGTTTGTGCAAGATATATAAGTTCATGTTTCGTGCAAGATATAACAATTTTATTTCCAAACCTTGTGTTAGGTTTAAGAAACTCATGTAACTCTCCTTCATACAAATATAAATCATTATCATGAAAAATTATTGTTTCAATAAAATCAACTTTAAAATCATCCTATATATAAATAGATGAACAAGAGATATATTAACAGGAAAAGTTTAAAGTTATATAATATATACTTTGAATTGATATAACGCTTTGTTTTAGATAAAAGAGTCAATATGTTTTCTTTCCTTTGCAACATCAACATATGACACTCACGAAAGGGGAAAAAGGTATGGAAATTAACATTATATTTCAGAGAATCAAGACAATTCGACCTCTCGAAGGACCATCAAAATTGAAAAAAAAAAACAAAAAACAAAAAAAAAAAGGAGCAATTCCGCTTGAAAGGACCTTATCAGCTGCCATCCACACTTGAAAGTAACCTTCCATCTGATCCCTGCCGCCTCACTGGCTCCAGGTTGACATTAACCTTTCATTCCATGTTGAAGAATCCAACTCAGCCCTTTTCCTTTCCTTTTCTTTTCTTTTTCCACACATTTTTTTGTTGGTATTATTTTTACCAAACGGA
Source organism: Populus davidiana x Populus alba var. pyramidalis (assembly GCA_027475595.1). Classification (NCBI taxonomy): domain Eukaryota; kingdom Viridiplantae; phylum Streptophyta; class Magnoliopsida; order Malpighiales; family Salicaceae; genus Populus; species Populus davidiana x Populus alba var. pyramidalis. The sequence continues at coordinate 26,614 of JANKYH010001097.1, read as the reverse complement.
AAAGCTTATATAATTAATTTTTGACAAGAAACTTTTAAGCTACTCTTTCAAATGTTAGATTAAGTTCTTAATCAAGTTGTTAACTGACAAAATTGAATTTAACTGTGTCGACGATAGGTGATGAATTTGACTAATGACGACCTTCATGATAATGATATCCGTTGGCTTAATTGTAATGGCACGGTTTATTAAAAAAATCCATGTGCAAAAATCAAATTCTAACCAACTTCGGTCGATCGGTCTTGATGTTGCCATACGACCTTCTCCAATGACAAGACAAATCTCCATTATGTTGTTTCCTTTAGGTTTTATCAAGCATGTTTTAGAGTATGGTAAAAATTATTTTTTAAAATATTGTAAATTTTAAAATTTTTTAAAATAATACTTTTTAAATAAAAAAATCTATTTTTAACATCAACACATTAAAATGATACAAAACAATACTAAAATATATTAATAATTTGAAGCTTTTAAAAAACAAATCTAAAAAACATGATTGGACCACAATGTAAATCAATACTTTAGAAGGCAAACAACACCTTTGTAACTAAAGCCAAAATTGATTAAATTATGATTAAGAGATTAATCTTACCCAGTTTGACTGTAAATTCTCTTGAGTTCACTTGCCTAATATTTTGAAGACCATATTAAATTCCAGGTTAAATTAATTTTTTTTAATGTAATAAAAAATATTTAGGCTATTGAGAAACATTTTCACTTGACTCTTTACCTAGTCTAATTTTAAAATTAAATTATATGAAAATTGTCTTAACATAACTTAATTGAACTGATCATCCAAAGGTAACTTGACTAATTAGAAACAATCTAGCTGGCTGATAAAAAAATATAAGAATGAAATTGTAAGACAAAAAATGAAATTAACAAAAAAAACATATTCTTAACTCAACTTTTTGCCTAGCTTGAATTTAAAATTAAATGTATGAAAGTTAATTATCCCGATGTAATCTAGTCTACTTGACCGATCCAAAGACAACTCGAGCTATTGTTAAAAATATAAGCTAAATTAAAAAAAAAAAAAAAAAGTGGAGCTTCACTATTCATACCAATAAAATAACTCTAGCAAACATGTTAAATTTTTTATTAAAGAAATGTAATTAATAGGGATGCAAGAAATAATTAAAATAATCACCGCATGTGATGTTTGGTAGATTTGGTTTCTAAAAGTTTAAATCAACCGATATATATATATATATGATGAGTAAAGCTCAATCAATTAAATGCCTACATGTAATATAAAAATAAATGTGCTAGCAAGGTAGTTATAAAAAATAATTAAAATAGTATTTTTTCACTTTCTTATTCTCACAAATATATCCATGCTTTTTTACAAATAAAACATTCCTAGATTTAGAAGAGGATTATTGATGCATAATTTTTCTTAAAAATAAAAAGAAGAAGAAAACCCTTCAAGAAATTTTGAAGAAAAACCACATGAGGTTTGGTGAAAAATGAATTTCATGTGATAAGCCCATTAATAATAGTTGATTTAATTCCTTTATTTCCATTCTTGTCTTGTTATTTTCTTAGTTTTACAAATTATTTTTCTAGGTTTAGTGATCCTTTTTTTTTTTAATAAAAATATACATATCAATTTCTCAACTTTAGAAAGAGCAAAATATGTATTTTTATTATTAAAAATGAGAACAATGTAGGTTACATTAGTTATGATATTTTAGGGTTATGTTTATCTTTTCTTTACCTGAATTCTAAAGATAATTTAGGATTTTTAAATACTATAAAATTAAATAATAACTATATATTTTTTAATTTTACCCCTTAAATTCTTTCTATATCCTTAATTTGCAACAATAGTAAGTTAAGATGAGTTACTTTCAAAAGTTTTAACTATTATTACTAACAATATCATACTATACTTGAGAAACATAATATTTGTTGGTGTAACAAAAACTTGATAGGTATAGGTATTATTTAGAAGGACGGTTGGACCATGTTTTAAAAAAAATTTGAATTTTTTATTAAAAAAAACTTTAAAATAATATTATTTTAGTATTTTTTAATTATTTTGATATGTTGAAATTAAAAATAAAAAAAAATTATTTAAATATATTTTCAAGTAAAAAACACTTTAAAAAATAATCACATATCATAACAATTATTAACATTCAAAAACTTGGATTAGAAAGCCTATTACACATCTATTGTCAATGCCATACATCAAATAAAAATCCTTTGAAAGTCCAATTTATAATGATATAACAAATTCCATCGCTAAATTCAGATAAATTATGATCATAATGATAGATATGATTGTAAGGTTGGTGTTTCAAGAATTAAAATTAAAAAAAAATATTAATTAGTTGATAACATATTTGTAGACAATATTTGGATTATGAATTTAATCGGAATTTAAAATATTTTTTTTAAATAACATCGATTTTATATATATAAAATTTTAATTTGTTCAAAATTTAGTTTTAAATAGATCATGTTTTTTGTTAATCAAAATACAAATTAACCTGAGTATTTTTATCAAATTAATTTATTTTTTTTTCTAACAGATGGTGTCAGAAAGAGTTTTATAACAATTGTTGATACTTGATTATGAAATGCCACCTTATTTTTTTCCCTGCTCTGTGAAGATTTCCACCAAAGCATGCGTTATTTTTCCCTTTGAGAAAGAACCATCCAAGTTTGGAAACTGAAAACAACATGTAATAAATCCAGCAGTGCCACCCCACCCTTCTTATTTTCTTTTATCAACCCTTTGCTAGTCATAAATCCATCTTTAAATATGCAGTGTCAACTCATTTCATTTTGTGCTGCATCATTGTTAGCATTGGCAATTTGGTATCCCCTAAACACAACCATTTCTCTCTGAATTCTTGGTCAGGTTAGTGCACTTCGTAGCTGCTGATTCTTCTTCTTCTTTTCTTTTTCTTGTTAAAAATGCTAAATGGTCATGATAAGTGCCATTGGAATGTTGGAATGAGCTGATCTAGATCTGTTTATTTGCTCTATGTTCAACTACATTGTGTTGTGCTGGTTTTCCTTCTCCTCTTTTTGTCTAGCAAACTTTGTTTTGACTTGCTTTTGCAAACTTATAGAGATGAAAGAGAATGGAAAACATCAAATGTAATACTGTTTTTCCTTAAAAAAGGACAAGCTGTAGTGTACTCTGAAACGGGATTTTGATCTTGGTTTTTGCAAGAATACTTGATCATCTGGGGATTTAGCAGATTGTGTATGGTATTCCATCCCTGCTATTTATGCATGCTATTTCTTTTCTATTGTCATTACAAAGATTTGTGACTTGGGTTTTATGGATTTGGGAATCTTAATTACCTGGATTTTGAAATGCTGGTTTTGATTTCCTCAATTAGCAAGTTTTTCTGCTCATACTGTGGATTTGTATTGGTTTGCCGTTGAAGGATTTGTGATCGTAATTTGAGATATAATCAACGATGGGATTGTGATTTGATTCTTGCAGGAATTTAGAGAGTTTTGTTAAGAAGAAAAAAAAAACATGGAGTTTTCCATGATTATTATGTTTAGTAGCACGTTGTTGTTTTTGTGCACTCCAGTAGCATATGCTCAAACGGCAGCCAGTCCTCCAGCACCGACCCCAACCCCAACTCCGTCCTCATCACCAGCACCAGCACCAACACCTCCTTACGTTAGCCTCACTGATTTGCTCTCTGTTGCTGGCCCATTCCACACCTTCCTTAGCTACCTTGAATCCACTAAGGTCGTTGACACCTTCCAAAACCAAGCCAACAACACTGACGAAGGCATTACCATCTTCGTCCCAAAAGATGATGCCTTCAAGAATCTGAAGAAGCCTTCTTTGTCAAACCTAACTCAAGACCAGCTGAAGCAACTCATTCTTTTCCATGCCTTGCCGCACTATTACTCCTTGGCTGATTTCAAGAACCTTAGCCAAGTAAGCCCTGTTAGCACGTTTGCTGGTGCAGGCGGATATGCTTTGAATTTCACAGATGTGTCAGGGACCGTGCACCTTGATTCAGGATGGTCAAAAACAAAAGTTAGCAGTAGTGTGCATTCAACTGATCCCGTTGCAGTTTATCAAGTTGACAAAGTCCTCCTTCCTGAGGCGATATTTGGTTCTGATATACCTCCAGCTCCGGCTCCGGCCCCGGCCCCTGAAACCAGCCTTGCTGCAGATTCTCCATCATCTGACAGGACTGGAGATGGGAGCGCTCCAGGGACTTCCCCTCCAAATTCTTCTTACAGGATCTTTGGTTTAGATATTTGGAGTCGATTGGTTTTGGCACTCGTAGGTGTGCTGGTCGTGTTCTTGTAGGGGAGGAGTTCCTTGATGTGTATTATTCTATGTGAAGAGGCTACATCTGGATTTTGCCATTTGCTTTGATTTAAAACCATTTTTTGATCATATTTTCCATTCAATTTATGCATGTGGGCATGAGTTTTTATTTCCATCCGAAGTAGAGTATCATCTTCTTGATTCATAGTTTGTTTTGAACCAAGTAATTATGATGTTCTTATCATGTCTGGAACTTTATGGCCCCAAGTGTTTGCAGAAGTGATGAGAGGCTGAGAAGTATATGACATTGCATTTTTGAGGTGGAAAATGATTGCTCACCGGTAGATGCTGGAAACTTTATAATATTACCAAGGTACCAACCACCATCAACAGAAATACTACTCTCACAATTGAGATCCTTGTTCTCTTCTTCTATACTCGGGTTCGATCTTATTTGTGTATGCTTGTTCTTTTTACCGGTTTTATTTATTTACTAGACTTGCAAAGTGTTCAGTAAATTTAGAAATTAATCGTAGTTTGCATAAACTAGACAGATATATAGGGTTATAAAAAAAAAGTACTACAGTTGCAAAGCTTAAACTCTTGAAATTTGGTACGCTGTCAAGTTATGATACCTGGATCTTCTTGGATGTGAGAAGATCCCTAATCCATAGACCGAGAAAACATAAATCCTGTTAATGGTAGAGACCAAATTGATCAATGCTGAAGTATTCAAGACTCCATCGGACTTTCTTTTCTAATGCTAAAAAACACGAGGCCAACACACTCATTGATCCTCGAAAATGGACCACCCATTATGCCACCACCCACAACAAATAATTTCACGGGGGTGGCAAAGGGTCACCAAAAAAGGTAAAAGGATAGCCTAGCGTGGCCATGTCTATCACTTTTCGAGTACCATCATATATATAATCGGGCGGGCAACCTTCTCCCTTTGCATGATTATATATATATAAACACCGTGCAATTATTATTAAAACTCAAATCTTGATTTTTGAAAGAAAACAAGTTTGGTCCAAGATGTTTTAATTATTTTTTATTTTTTTAGGATCAATCAAGTTGATCCTCCTAACTAGTTATTGAATTTCATTTTGAATTGACTCTTAATTTATGTTTTAAAATTATAATAATAATAATTTTTATTTATGCATTAACTCAGGTCAACTTGTGTTGAGTCTCTCGACCCATGACTTGGATATTGTCCTGGTTAACTCTCGAATCAAGTATTAAAAATATAATAATAATAATTGTTATTCTTACATTTACCTTGGTTAATCCTCATAATCCGTGACTCGGGTTTCGTTCTGGGTTAACTATAAAATAAAGTTTTAAATTTTTTATAATTATTATTTTTATTTTATACTGATTTTTCTAACACATAACTTGAATTTTAACCTGATTAAACCCTTGAGTCCGGTTTTGTTTAAAACTCCATTGGACTTCCTTTTCTAATGCTAAAAAACATGAGGCCAACACACTTATTAATCGTATATGGACCACCCATTATGCCACCACCTACAACAAATAATTTCACGGGGATGGCGAAGGGTCACCAAAAAAAGGTAAAAGGATAGCCTAGCGTGACCATGTCTATCACTTTTCGAGTACCATGATATATAATCGGGAGGGCAAACTTCTCCCTTTGCATATATACTAGCCATTTGACCCGGGGTTATTTTTTTACATAAAAAATATTATAAAAAATAATAATTTAAAAATTTTGGGTTTTTTTATAAAGTTATATCCAAGAATTTTAGGTTTGGCTATAACATTTGACCTAAAAATAATATTTATAGTATTAATAATAAAATTAAATTTGTATGATCTAAGTTTAAGTGAGCCTAATTGTAACACTAGATTTAAGAATATTGGATGTGGGTCTGGCTATAAGATTGTGTCATAAAAGTGTGATAATTAAATAGATTAATAAAAAAAAACAAAGAAAAAAATTAACATGAAGGAAAAAACCAATGAAAAAAAAGAAAAAAAATTGAATTACTTGGGTTAAGCCTTTAAACCAAGTTATCCCGTAAAACTTGAGATTCGCATCATGAAAGTTTGGTAACTAAATTGAAAAAAAAATAATGGATTTACCCATAATTAACGGGGTTAACTAATGAAACTAAGTTAACCCGTCAAGTCTAAGATACGTGTCATAAAAGTATGTAAATTCGATAATTAAATAGAAAGAAAATTAACTTTAAGAAACTAAACTAAATGAAAACAATAACACGTTAAATCAGGTTAACCTATCAAACATTAATAAACTAAATTAAATGAAATAAATAAATTATGAAATCACGTTAACCCATTGAACCCAAGATCTGTATCTTGAAAATTTGATAATTAAATAAAAAAAAATAACATTAACAAACTAAATCAAACAACAAAAAATCATTAAAAAAAATTAAAAAGAGAACAAAAAGAAAAAAAATAGCTATATAACACAATATAATATAACACAATATAATAATAATAATAATTATAATTATAATATAATAATTATAATAATATATATATTAATAAGTAAATATATTAGTAAAAGGCACGACATGCTCGTGCGATGCCGTGGGCTTGTAGCATGCTTGTGTATTGTTGTGGATTTGTGAAAAAAATCATATAAAAATAATTGTCACTATCCACAATATTTTAAAGAAAAAAAGTACAAAGTTATATTCTCAATTAGCTCAATAAAACAAAAAACAAAAACCAAAATCAACAAAAAAAAAATTATGAAAAAAAAAGAAAAAGAAGATGACAATTTTGGAAGAAAAAAAAAAGCAAAAAGTAAAATATATAAAAAACAAAAGGAAAAAAAAAAAGGAAACAAAAGCGAGAAAATAAACACGCGAGGAAAGCTACAGTGTTTTAAAGAAAAAAAAAACTAAAATTTGAACCAGCTCAATAGCAAAAAAAGTAAAATCTACAAAAATAATTCTGAAAAAAAAATGTAAAAAACGAAAATTGTGGTAAAAAATAAAAAGAAATAAAAAAATAAAAAAAATATATGGGGAAAGCTAAAGTTAGATTATCAGTCAGCTCAATATTTAAAAAACAAATTGATAAAAAAAAATTTTAAAAAATATGTAGGGAAACACTGTAGCAAAACAAAAATTATGTGGGTGAAACACTGTAGCAATCCATATTGTTTTTTTTTCATAAAAAAAAATACTACAAAGCTAAATTCTCAACCAACTCAATATAAAAAAATTAAAATCTACAAAGACCGTTTAAAAATAAATAAATAAATAAATAAAAAATGTATGAGTACATCATAGCAATCCACAATATTTTAAAGAAAAAAGATATAAAATTAAATTTTCAACCAGTTCAATACTTAAAAAAAATTAGCAAAGATAATTTTGGAAAAAAAAATTTTAAAAAAAGAAGTCAATTTTGGGTAAAAAAAAAGAGAAAAAAAAGATGTAAAAAAAATGAAAAAGAAACAAAAGCAGGAAAGAAAATGCTCTAGAAAAAAAAACAAAAGAAAAAAAAACAAAAAACAGAAAAAAAATGTTACAAAAAAAAAAACAAAAGCAGAAAAAAAAAATGCTTCGGTAAAAAAAATAAAATAAACTACAGTGGCTGCTATTCCCCACGAAGAGAAGACTAAATTGCAAAAAACATAAAGAAAAACACAGTGTAAATTTTCAAAGCATTTAATACAGAAAACATGATGATGTCGCTTTTGTAAGTTAAATATTCTTCAATCTGCTTTGAATAATATAATAATAAGAAAAGGATGTGGTAAATTGCTAAAGCATTTAAAATATTTAAAATAATATTTCATGCACTACAGCTAAGAAAAGAAGAGTGAACGGAAAGAGAACAAAAACCAAAAAGTGCACATTTGCAAAGCATTTATATGATGCACCCTTTTGCAAGTCAAATGAGCAGCAAGCTAAAGCTTTTCCTATTCAAATTAGCTAGTCACAGCTTGTCACACAACACTTGGAAAGAAAATTGTTTTGTGGGGAAAGCACAGTACTTTCCCCACGCGTTTTAGAATTCTGTTAATATATATATATATATGCAATTATTAAAACTCAAATCTTGATTTTTAAAAGAAAACTACGAACACACAACCACTAAAGTAAATCCTCTTATTAAGATGACATTTGATTACAGATATAGGATAGAAGATACAAAAACAATGAAAATAGAGAAGATAATATGAAAAATATATATATAAATAAAATTGTGTTTGGTGGTGATATATAAAAAAAATTATTTTTTTTTATCATGTTTGATTATAATGAATAAGACATAATAAAATATAAAAAAATTATTTTACCATTAGTTTATATTGTTGCCAAACTTGCATATTTTAATATATATATATATATATATATACACATACTTTAATTTATATTAAGTGTTGAAATTAATAATATTATAAAATCAAGAGTGGCCTGATTGGTTGACTTGGGCTTAGACGAGTCCAAGTTTAAAAATAAATAGAGAAAGGATTGACTCGACCTGACTTGATAAAAAATCTAGATCAACCCGGGATAAAACAAGGGTAAAAAACCCATTAAATTTTTTGAAAAAACAAATTTGGTCAAAACAAAGTGGCTTTAATTATTTCTTATTTTTTTGGGTCAGTTGGGTTGACCCTCTCGATCACTTATTTGAACCTTGCCTTGTCTCGAGTTGACTCTCAAATCAAGTTTTAAAACTTTGATAATAATCACTTTTATTTTATGTTGATTTTCCTAACACATGACTCGAGCATTACCATGGTTCGACACTTGAGTCGAGTTTTAAAATTATGATAATAACCATTTTTATTTTTATGTTAACCTGGGTCAACACGACCCGTGACCCAGATCTCAACTAGTGACCCCAGCTTTGTTTCGGATCAACTCCCGAGTTAGATTTTAAAACTATAATAATAACATGTTTTATCCTTGTATATCTTAGCTAAGTAGTTTTGAGATTGAAACTTTTTTACAAGAATATATTAGGAATAAAACCAAATAAATATTATTTATAGAGATATATTCTTTTTGTACCTCCCTGAAAATACAAAAATTCATTTTAAAATTATCTTGAAAATAAATTTATTTTTATATTTCTATTTCTTTAATCAAATACATTAAATGTTTGTACTAACTCGGTTTTTTTTATCGGAAGAATAGTAATCAATCGCTACCTCATATTACAAAGTAAATATTCATAGATTATTTATCCAAATCAGAAGAAGAAACAGAAAGCCATGGGAACATAGAGTTGAAGGATATCTCTATATGAAATGCTTACAGAATCACATCAGACCCAACCCCTTCTCTCATTTATGGAACGTCTGGTCAGGAATAAATCTAGACCCAAAAACAATACTATTTATTGATATATTACATACTGAGCCCGCACTCCAAAATGGCCTATTAGCTCAGTTGGTTAGAGCGTCGTGCTAATAACGCGAAGGTCGCAGGTTCGAAACCTGCATGGGCCACCATTTGTTTTTGGAAAAACACTGTTCACAAATATTCATATATTTGGCACGTGAGGTTAGAAAAGGAAAAGCTAGTGTAGTTGCTCTGTGGCTCCAGGTTCATGGTATTTGTAAAATGTTGGTGCCTTTGGGATGATTGGAAAGCGTCGAATGATTTTTCCAAATATGTTAAAAAAAAAAAATGTTTGAATCTACTCTTTTAATTAGATATATGTTTCTTTTCTTATTATAAATTATGAAACTGAACTCTGTAAATTTTTTATGTGTTTGCTGAATTAGTTAGGATGAAGAGCATGAATTTAAAAGTATATTGCATAGCGAGATTTGATAATTAATGTTTTGAAAATTATATTTGATTTATCTTTAAAGTATTATTATAAAAAAGAAAGTCTTCAATGAAGTACATCACTGTCCTTTAATCCTGCAAATTATAGCTGCAACATAAGCCTGCAATTAGGAACAATAGATTGTTCTCTGCCTTGAATTATGCAGAGAACATCAAGGCTGCAATTGTGGTTATTATTTATTGTAACAACTATGTAATATAGAAACAACGGTTATTGTAGCTATCCAAGAACAGCAGCTATAATTTCAATGAGAAACCTGTTCTTCCAAAATTAAACAATGATAGTGTATACAAATTTATCAAGCAATGTATGAAAACTACGGGAGAATAATAATAGAATATCAAAAGTACTTACCAAGTGCTCTTCTTATGAGATATTTAGATTTGACTCGACAGTATTTTGTTCATTTTAAACTTTTAACATAGATGAAAAAGGTTTGAAAGCTTTTAAGTGAGTTTCCTTACTTGAAAAGCTTATTTTAAAGAAAATTTGTACCTCCAATAATTATATATATTTTTTAATTTATGATAAGGCTCTCTATTTATAGAGGTTTATAAAGCCTCTAAGGTCATTTTTTATGTGTAAACCTTTCATTGATCAAAAAATATATAAAGGTTTATTTATTTTTCATGCTATTTATTTCATCTTTTTATGTAAAAATAAAATAAAAATGACATATGAAGAAATTTGATTGGTAAAAGATTTTTGTTTTTGCAGGTGTCCCCTCGAGACAAGTTCACTTACATATAAAAATAAGTAAGAATGTCTCGAATATATGGTTGAAAGGGTTTTATACTTTAAACATATTTTTTTGATTAAAATTTAATTTGATCATATTAAATTTTCACAATAAATAAATTTATTTTATTGTGAAAATAAAAATATAATAATTAAAATTTGAAATTTAGAGACTAATTTTAATTGATATTTATCAAATCAAATAATAGAATCAAAGTTCAATATCCCATTTAAAATAATTACAGACTTTAAGGATCAAATAAAATGTATCTTTGTACATGAATAATAAACAACAGCTTTGACCAACATGTAAAACTTTAATTTATTTATTTTTTTATCTAAAATGACCAACATGTACAATTATGAAAATTATAGAAAATATTAAATTTTTACCAACCCCATTCATGATTTTAAATGGTAAGTAAACTGATTTTTCTTTCTTACAGCTCTGTCTAGCGCTGGAAGAACATGCTGGTAGGAAGAGGAAAAGAATAATCCGTAATGGGATTTTTTTTTTTTTTGAAACAGGAAAAAGCTTACACGTTTCCAAAACCCTACATAACAAACTTCATATTAGAAATTGATTTTCCATAATCAACCATTAGAGCGCCTGCTGCGAAGAACACTCCAAGGCCAGTCACATCGTCCCTACCCAATGATTCACCAAGATCTACTGGCTTTTCCGGTAGCAACATCTGACGAGTGCCCGTGAAACTTTGAATGCCCGTTCAGAATCCATGTCTTTGCCTGTGAATCAGTCCCCGTGCCTGGGGCCGGAACATCTCTGTGAGTTTCAATATGGTCACAGAGTTCTTTCTTGTTCACAGCCAATCCCACCTCTTACTTCAGCTGTAATTCATGGTCTCGAATTTCGATGTGCAGGTCGTGCTAAATTTGGATGTGAGATACCCTTCCAATTTTGAAAGAAAGAACTTCTCAAGAATTAAAAGAAAATTGAAAAGCAAATAAATCGTACATGTTCTTCTCAAACTTCTGTTTTTCCCCGATTTGAGGTTCTTACGAGGGTCACTTGACTGTCACATGACTCTCGGCAAGTTTAACATGGCAACTTGCCTATAATTTCTATAAAGAATTAAGGTAGTTTGATGAACTGTCTATAAATATAAAGAATAAAGGATCAAATTCGTACATATAATTTGTCATTTTGATACAAACATAGGATCTACAAATGAAGTCTCCTTATTTGTTTGTAAAAAGAAACGGGTGCAACTTTACCTGTTTCACTGTTAGTGAAAAAACAGTGAATTTCTTTTTATTTTTTTTATTTCATCTTTATAATTTTTTAATTTTTCATTTGTTAATCCACACGAACTACTAGTTAAAAATCTTCTAAATCTCTATTTAAAACAAAGGATTCATATACCTAGAGTGTTAGCTCTAATTTTATATTTATATAATGTTTTTTATCTAACAAATAACATCTATAAAATAAGAGGCATAGCTTACTATTTATAGAGAAATTTGAGAAACTCTATAAATTGATAAAATATCAATCTGCCTCCTGAATAATATTTATATATTAATTCATGATAATTTTAGAAATTAACTCATTCAAATCCTTACTTGATTTTTTTAGGTGTAGAAATATAATGTATGTACTAATTATATTATAGTTTTTAATTTCTAAAATATATTTTAATCAAATCAAACTTAATTAAATCATCCCAATTTAATTTCTGACTAATGGTTCTTAATGTGTGTGTGACCCATTAGGTTCTTAATATGTTGGACCAAATATAAATTATATTTCTAATTAAATAAATTAACAATTTAATTTATTATCAATTTAAAAAATTAATTAATTTATATTTAAAGATCAGTTACATCGTCTAGCAACGTATCATGATCTTTCAAATATTAGAAAATTCATTATTCTTTATATAATAGTCATTGATCGTTTGAATAAAATTTAAAATTCTTTTCAAATTTAATTTTATATTGACCAAGTATTTCATAATTAATATATTATTTGAGAACAAATAAAATATTTTTTATAATTTATTCAACGTAATGAATGCTTTTTTTATCACTTAAATATCATCTTAAAGTTTGTTATACCTAAAATCTACTCATAAATTCTCTTTTGTTCACTAAGTATCATCTTAGAGTTCATGGTTTCCCTAATCCACCTGGTGTTACGCAAGGAAACTCAGAAGTGTACCGGAGGGAATCAGAGCGCCAGTCATTGGCGAGCAGAGAGAAGGCTGTTCTGTTTATGGCGACAGCAGAGGTTGGGAGAGTGACCATTGGAAACATTCCCGTGGGAATCTGAATGGGATGCAAAATAAGGGAAGAAGCAGTACTGAGGTAGTCTTAATGGGAGAACATGATAAAGCTTTAACATTGGAGTATGATGATATGTCCGTCGACATGGATATATCTCCGATCAATTCCCCAAATAATTGCACTGACCTGCGTAGCAATTTGGAGACCAAACCACCGGAACCCCATGATGCTTGTGGAATAGTGCTCTCGAGAACTGAGTATGGGAGTTTAAACAGTTGTTCTTGCTGTCATAATTGTTTGATAAGAACGCCATTGACGTTTACAGTAGCAGCTTCCACGCCTCTCATCGGACTGAATAGCATATAACCTAGCTCTTTTGTCTCTTCTCCTTCAACGGAAGGAGGTTGTGCTCACTTTCACAAAATATATAGGTTGATCGAGTTGGGTTAAGTTTGAATCTATCAATAAGATTATAGAACACGTAAAATACTTATTTATTCAGGTCGATATCCATTAAGTTCATATTAAACTATATAATCCCTAAATACACATGCTATCCTTTATGCATTTGCCTTCCGTTGTCACTGCCATTTTATTCTTAACAGTTGGATAATAACACTAGTGAACTTCACCTTGGGTTGAGCACAAGAGTCCGTGATTCAAGGGAACAAAAGAATCTCCGACAACATGAGAACTCAAAATTGCAGGGGCGGTAAGAAAGCCAGCAATATGTGGCTTGCATTGATTTAAATGCTTGCGTCAAAACAAGCCCAAATTTACATCCAGCCACCTTCAACAACATCCTTGCTTGCAAACACTACACTCTCTTTACTGTCCTTCCCTGGCAGAGAGAAGGTGGAATTCATAAAATATTCTCCTCGGGGGCAACAAACACCTCTAATAGGATTGTGTTATATATACACCTCAGATCAAGTTGTTAAAAGCAGTGCTATTTGTCATCATCCATTTTGACTGAGTTTAGTCTTCTCAATCTTTGATCCAGCTCTGCCATTACTGCTGGTTCCTGCTTCTTCCTTTCCTTTGATATAGTGTTGGTTGTCATAGAACCTATCTTATCAAATGCCACCTGCAAGATTTTTTATATTTTATTGAATGGGGGGAGATTACATTCAAAGTTCTAGGTTATAATGAATGAATTCGGTGATGGCATTACGGAACAGGATAGGACAAGAAGATGGGAATAGATCCAGATGGAGGCAAAATAATACTGAAAGCAATTTTATGATCATAGCTTGAGAAACTAATAATAAATCCAGTGGGTTGTTTGACAAGTTAAGTAGGATAAAAATTAAGAGAAGCCCCATCATTCTTTGACTATTAATTAAAACTTGGACTTATGGTTTATAATCCACCACCCTCCCCAAATTACGTTCTATAACATGTTCTGACTCGTTCTCCTTCTACTCCTTTCCCTCGTCAAAGAAAAAAAAACGTGCTTTGAAACAATCAATTGAAAACTATAGGGAGGGTGGCTTAAACTATCTTACCGTCAATAGTTCATCAGGATCAAAGAGGTGATGTGTTGTTTTCTGTAATATGTTAATAACATCACCAACATGGTGAGTTAGAAGCAACTCCTCTTCCTTCATCTGCAGTCACAGATCTTAACTTATTATTATTATTATTAATTGATGTTCATGAAACTTCTAAGCTTGTTTAAAGAAATTCAAACAGCATAAAGAGCCCATTGCAAAAGCATTAGCACCTTGAAAATAGCCAAAGCGACATGAAACAGAACCTTTGCCCCCTCATAGAAGAGGACGTCCCACACCCGCAGAGTTGTCTGGAAAGTAGAAGCACAAGGGAAAATTTGTTAGTCATCAGAGAAAACATCAGGGTCATTATACTCGGGAAAGTGTGTATGTGCCTGATAGAAAGTGAGTGAGAAAGAGAGATGATCCAACCTCTGAAGGCAAGCTCTTAGAGAAGAGGCATAGGAACCATTCAGTGGCAACAAGGGAGACATCAAACTCTAGTTCTTCCAAATGAGCAGCTATTCTGCATTGTTTTTGTTCCCAAATTCTTAGCAAATTGAGAACAATTAAAACGCCAAACTAGCTAGTTCATAAGAAGGAAAATACCTTGGGCACTTTTTAACAAGCAAATCCTGGAAAACTCTTTGTTCAACATGGCACCCTGACAAATTATTTGTGTAGCAGTCATTCACTAAGACATTCTCCAGAAGAACTGCCAGCATCCAAAAAGCATCTTCCTCTGTTTTCATCACAAGCAACAACAGTGCTGCGACATAATTTAAGCCCTGTTCCAAAGATAATTAGAGTTATCGTTTATAAATTACAATTTATTTAATTGAGAATTTAATAATGGCAACCTAGGAAATTAAATCATGACCAATTTAAAAACGAAATCAGTAACTGCCTAGCTGGTAGACACCTATTAGCACCATTTTTTGGTTCCTTAAATGAACTGTCCAAGAAGATATATACACTATCCAGCCATTCATATTGAAACAATATTTCCAGCATGGAAATATAAATGGAGATATTTCCTAGATGACAAGGAAACCATTTATGTTTTACAAAGTGGTGCGAAGAATATCTGGGCAATATCATACAATGTTTTCATGAATAATTTGAAAACAGATGAATATGATAATACACAAAGTATCAAGAAAACCACGAGCAAATAGTACCTATCAGGATTGATTTGATCTAGAAGCTCTACTCATAGGGAAACAAAACAAACACAGACCAACCATAAAGAGTAGAGGTAGAGGCTATCAGCTCATTACACTGCTAAGTAATAGAGCAAGGTGCAGACAGAATTTGACTATGATACAATAAGTCAGGATATAACTCTGGATTTGCTAAACAGTACAATAATGTCAGGATTCACCTTGCTCTGTTGCCAAACCATATGGAAGAATTCCAGGCTAAGCTCATGCAGTTATGCTTCCAAATGTACAGAAAATAATGGAAGGGCACTATTATCGACCATTCGAAGTGTGCAAGATGAAACATGGAAGAGTTTTTGAATTACTTCATTTGACATTCTCAGTAATTGCATAATTGCACCTTTCATTATTAGCCCCATAGAGAACCTACCTGGCAATAGCCAACATCTGAATCACGAAAAGAATATCCAACAAGAACTCGTCGGAGTGTAGCATGGCCCTCTTGAGTGTCCAACCATGGATGACCAGGAAAGGTCCGTGGCAGGTCCTGGAAACAAGAAACAATTAACAAAGTGAAGAAAGAAAATTGATAGCAATATGAACAACACCTGCAAGGAATATTATTGGGAAACAGTCCAATAATTTTGCTGCTGTGAAGACCAGGTAACTTAAGCTTGAACAAAAAAATCAAAAAATGAAGCAATGACTAGATCCCTTGTATGGAAAATTTACACAATCATTACTCTACTTGTTATCCAGTGTTGTACAAGTTTTTTGGTCTCTAAGATGTACAGCAATTAGGTACTTAAATAAACAGTCTTCGAAAGTTTTTTTTTCGTTCATCTAAAAGGTTCTTAACCCCCTCCCCCCAACCCAATTCAATGTGTTCAGTCAGCAACATGTCTTGCACAAGAGACGTCAGCAAAATGTCTTGCACAATAGACATCAAAGAAGCACATAGACTAAGATTGTTTGATGAACACAGTATAAAATCAACCATCACAGAGTAATTGGTTGGAACAATGGATTCTTAAAATTTGAGTTTGAAAATCGCAACAGAAAATAATGCCAAATTGAAAAGGATGGGGGTAAAGGTTTTGTAATTCAAGATACTCATGGTCATTTGGTTTTTTCTAAAGCTGTCTATTGTTCTTCTGTTGCTAGTTCCAAAGTCGTGGAGGCTATGGCTATGAAGGCAGCTATAAGCTGGATAAAGGATAGCTGGACTGATATGGGATGGAGTCAGATTGCGTAGAGGTGGAAAACGAGATTGTGCAAGGCTCTTGGTCCTGGGAAATTGAAGCCATTGTTCATGATATTTTGCAGCCAAGCAACTACACAAATTCCTCTTCGTTGAACACGTGAGATGGAATTGTAATCATGCTGCACGTGCTGTTGGTAAACAAGTTTCTAGGAGCACACCTGTTTTTTCCTGTACTAGTAATGTTCCACCTTGCTTATTAAGCATCATTTTGGATGAACATCAAAATTTGATGAACCATCGACTGGTTTTGTTATCAATAATCTGCTCCGATCGGTTATGAAAAAAATAAATACCAAATAATACGATTGCATTTGCTTTTTCTCTACTCTCGATGCACAAAAAAATCAGCAAGTTCTATCGGAACAAGGATCTTAAAACAACATTTTATCATCTCATGCATCAACACTCATCCAAATCAATCCTACAAATCTAAACAAGAACTTTCAGTGTTTGATGAATTTAAAGATGCAAACAGCTACCTTTTCAAAACAAATTTGAACCCTCAACAGAGCTCGTCATATAGCAAGTAGATCTAAAAAATCAGGGTTTAAGCAGGATAGCAAAAAAAAAAATCACATCATGGCCACAACCATCATTGCAATTCAAAATAATCCAAGGGATTCACACCAGATAGTCAAGCCAAAGTAACCACCGAATCCAATATCATATTTTGACAATCAAAAACAGCAGAAAATCTTCCAAGCCCGCCACACCAAACCTCATAATTTTTCAATCAAAATAAACGCAGAAAACCAATCCAAATTATATAAAAACCCGCTTTGGCATATTGCAAGATAACATAAATTAAGACTCACTTGATCAATCTGCTTTGTAGCTGCTGTAACCTTCCCTTCAACAGCCTTAGTCAAATCATTGTAGTAACTCTCAGGCACCGTAGACTTCTTCTTTGCAGCACCAGAGAGCGAAAACCAAACCTTAGGCCTAAGCACAGGGGGTATCCCCTTCCTTATAAGCCTCTTCAAAGTGATTGCATTGGTTAAAGTTGACAATTTGAGAGAAGATTTGAGTGCAATTCCTTCAGTTATTGAAGAAACATGTGGCAGCAGATACCAATTAGCACCTTTACTAGCTTCCAAAGCCCACCAAACCCTCCCTTGTTGCCTCACTTTCTCTCTAACCTCGTTCAATATATTAACATCATCGACATTGCCCTCCACAGCGAACCCATAAAGGTCTTGGAATTTGACCATTAAGTTTGCCCTTCTTGAATGGATGCTTGGCCTCAATATTTGCATTCGAGGTTGGAATCCTATGGAAAATTCTCTTTTGCTATGTGTATGGTACATTTTATATATATATATATATATATATATATATATATATATATATTAATTTGTTTGATAGATCAACAAAGCAAAGATAACCAGAGAAGTAGTGACAGAGGGAGGAAGGAGGAGGCTCTGCTTTTCTCTTTTGCTTTTATCAAATGTGAAAAGGCCACAAATGGCTTGGAAACATAAAGAAATGGTCAATTTTGAAGCTTAAATTGAATAGGCTTCAGATGAGCAGTGGGGAAATGGAAGACCGCTTTGTGTCATTCATTCATTCATAAATAATAATAATAATAAAAGCTTAGAACTTCAGCCAAATAAATAATTTAAAAACCCAAATTTCATATAGGAAAACAAAGAAAGGTTTAAACTTTTCAATCACTAGATAAAAAGAAACCACAAGAGGTACCAAGAAAGAAAAGCACAGTTTCGTTCGGACAGAACCCACAAAACAGATCTTCCTGGTGAGAGATATGCAGAGAGATAGGAAGGGATGATGACGGTTGAAGAGTTTGCTGGGTTTTCTTCCTGTCTTTCTAGAAAACCAAAAAAGGAAGGATTTGAAAGAAAAAAAGACCCGATTATTCCGGGTAATCAAGGCTTTAACGGGAAAATAAAACACGGGAGGGATTTATTTAACGGGAAAATAGGTGGTGGACTCTCTCCCTGAGGTGTCGGAGAAGAAGTGGAATCTTTTATGAACTGTCCGCTTGGAATTGCGGCGAAACTGAGGGTAGTAAAATTTAAAATTGTTTTTTAATTAATTTTTTTTATATATGGTGATATGATAATATAAAAAATAAATTTTAAAAAAATAAAAAATTACTATTTTAATATATTATTAAATAAAAAATATTCTAAAAAACAATCATTCTTATATTATCAATTTGAAAGTGAGGAGCAGGGACGAAACTGCAACTGTTCATTAGTTTTGAGGGTCTGCTTTGTGACTTTGTTTCTATTAAAATAACATTTTTGTTAGAACGTTCCCAAAGTTCAAATCAATTCCTCAAGCATGCTAGATCTTTCAGACAAGTACTGCTATTCTTACAAAATGTCCACTCCAAGTCCTTGCTGTCTTGTGTTGTTTCACTTTCCAGGCTTATATGTGTGGGAGCCTTTTCACACGTGTGTTCCCTCTCCTTTTGGTCATTTTTAGGGTAAACTTCTGTTTTTCTTTTATAATTTCATCAATTTTCCACTTTTACCTTTATGGTTTGAAGCTTTTCAATATTACTCCAAGTTTCTACACTCCCTCTAATCATTAAATTGCATACTTTTAAAATTTTACTTTGATTTTTTTAGGTTTCCAATTGTTTTTGTAACATGTTATTTGAGAGGAATAAATAGAGAAAGTACGAAGAAAATAAAATAAAAATATGAATGAGTTAAGGGCTGTTTTGGCATGTCTTTGTTTTCAATTTTTTTTTTTTTTTGGCTTTCAGTAAATGAAAACTGTAATAAGTTTTGAAAACTTTTAAAATAAAAATATAGTTTTCTAAACTTATTGTTACACAACTAATCTATAATTTAAAATATAGATAATGATCCGAATGAAATTAAATTCTAGCACTAATATAATTAATAATTATATTCAAAAAGCATGGAGAAACAAATTGAAATAAAGTTAAGATTGTTTTTAATGATTGGGTTGGAATTAAATAAGAAGTATCCACGAGTTAAATCTAGATTATGTTTCAAAATACTAGAGATTAGATTAGATTTGAGTTTAAATTAGAATAGAATCTCTCAAAAACTAAAATAAAAATAAGTCTGAAATATCTAAAACAATAAATTTAAAAATCTCTTAAATTAATATCAACACAATAAAATAGTCGGGATTTTATGAAAAATATAATTATACTCCACAATTTTGGATAACATTTGTATTAAATTCAAGTATTTAATCAAAATAAAGTATAGTTTTTGAATAAAAAAAATCTAACAAAACAAGTTTTTTTATTTTTGAAAAAACAAAAAACGAAAATGATTATCAAATGATCCCTTAAGTTTTTGTTAGTTGGTTTATAGTAAAAGGTAAAATGTTGAGAAATTTTAAACTATAAAAATATAATAAAAACTATGATAAATCTACGTGGAAAAAAATATAATTTACTCTAAGACCACTTGAATCCAGCTAAGTTGAATTATCATGCTAACACCGCAAAGGTTTTTAAGGTAATGGCATATGTACCCACGAGTTCGTAATATTGACAAGTGGAAATTAACAGGGTCTTGGGGGTCAAATGGGCCGGCTTCTAACAAGGAAGTGGGCCAGTCTAGCGGTGGGTCCCACCCAGGAGGATCGTCCGAGAAAAGGATATAATAATCCTCGAAGGAAAAAAATAAAGGAGAATAGTAAAAAGGCTATGCTTGGTTTGCTTGCACTTCACCTTTAATTAATTAATTAATTAATGTGTATACATACATACATACATACATACATACATAGTCCCTCCAACCACCACAAGCACTTCAAGAGGTATCTGTGTGGATTGTGGAGGTTCTGACACGTATGAAGTTATCATATAAGCTTGCTAGCCCCGTTTTAATCTAGTTGAAGGGTTCATTCGTGACAAATTCAATTTGGTAAGGATATCCATGAAATCCAATAAAACTTATGGATTTATAGAGCTTGGAAGCTAAGTAATAAAGCTTTTAGAGCGGATAGTTAGATTGCATTCCTAGCCGCGCGTTTGATAGTATGATAGTAATAATTTTTTGAAAATATCTATTATTTAAAAATTTATTAAAATAATATATTTTTAATATTTTTAAATTATTTTTTATATTAATATATCAAAATAATATAAAAATATATAAAAATAAATTTAAATAAAAAATATTAATTATTTAAAAAACATAATTTTAAATGCAAATAACACGCTAAATAGCCTAGTTTTAATATATTTCTTTGGTTTTTAAGTGGTTTTTTTTTGGATATTTGGTGTTTTGTGCCCAATTAAGTTGTAAAATTTTGATATTTTAGGGGTATTGAATAGTGTGGTAACGATTGATTTTCAAAATATTTTTTACTTGAAAATACATTAAAATAATATTTTTTTTATTTTTAAAAAATATTTTTGACATTTAAAATGATATAAAAAAATATTAATTTAAAATAAAAATAAAAATTTTTTAATTTTTTTTAAATATATTTGTAATGGTAATTGACAAGTATGAGCAGTGGAACACCCCCACAATCATTCATTGGTCCCTCAACCACTCTCTTTCGTGGAGATCCATGTTGAAATGTTTGGATAAATTATGGTGTTGACCTCACGGAAGTGGCAAGCAACTATCCATGCTACCATGTTTTCGCAGATCTTGGGGGGGTTGCCCTACCGACACACCATTCTATTAATTATCAAAGAAAGTGACGGTTTATTAAATTCAAGAGTGAATTCACTGCAATTTGTAATTCTAATCATCACGAGACTATTGAATTCTCTACTCCAGATTCATGATTACTGTCCTTTCTCGTTTATATTATTGTTAGACATGGACCCACCAAGTTTCCTATTCTTTTCATAAAAATACAAGATCGTATCTGAATTATGAAGAGTATAGCTAAAGTAAACTCAGTTTTTTAAAGAGTATTTAAAAATATAATAGTAATTGTATCAACATATCAAGAAAATTTAAAAACATGAAAAAATTTAAGCAAAAACATATTTAATTCATTAAATACATTTTATGAATATCAACCAAGCATGAAGTATCGCAAGTAAATTATTCCAGGCTATTCAATCGTTTCATAAACAAAAATATTCTTTGATAAATAATTATTGAGAATCAGATTCAATAGAATTTGATCTTTTTTTTTGTTAAGGTAGAGAATTGAATCAAGAATTCTTTTTTTTTTTATCAATTGAATTATTATTTGCAACATCAATCCAATCATCGTTCATGTTTTTTTTATCAATGAATAAATTTTTTTACTTTACTTGTATGATTTAGATATCTCATATTCCTAAAAAATATATATATATATATATATATGATTCAGTATGATACTTATAAGATAAATGAGATTTATGTTCAAATATTTTTTAAAAACATATTAATTTGACCCGGTAAACAAGCCACCATTCCATAGCATGTTGCTGCCGTTTCCAAACACTGCTAATCAAGTGCTACTCATGGTATGGTTATTTATAAATCGTAGAATAATTGCATAGAAATTAGGTTTGCTTCTTTCGACAATCTATATTGGGAGTGGCAAAAACGAAACCGCTATTTGGGAAAAGTTACTCTTGCATGTAAAGTCATTAGTTTGAAATTTTTATGTCGGAGGTTAATAATTAACCCTTTATTAATTTTGAAGGTTTTTTTAATATAAAATGTCTTTTTTAAAATCAGTTAAATTAAAGGAGAACTTTTGAATTTTTATTCACTGCAATCCACAACAGCCCTGGTCTCTTTATTTTTGCATTTTAAAAATATTTTTAAAAAATTTAAATTTTTTTATTTTTTTGCTTTAAATTAATATTTTTTTATATATTTAAATTATTTTGATATACTAATATAAAAAATATTTTTTTATTTTAAAAAAATATTTTATATATTTCTGAATAATAAATACTTTAAAAAATAATTACAACAACACTTTCAAACTCATCCCAAACAAATATACCCCAAACAAATATACTTGGACCTTCAAAACTTAAAAAAAGACTATAAATATAGTTTACCATAATGCATGAATGAAAGCAAGTGTTAACGGGAAAAAGAGAGAGAGAGAGAGAAATTAAAAGGTACTGAAAATCGAAGAAAGCAAAAAATATATTAAAAATAATTAAATAAATGAAATGCATATGTGGGGTTAATTATTGTTTATAGTAGCTACACGACCTATTTATATTGTTACAAGAAATTAGGGTCTTACATAACCTCTTAAACATGTGTTTATATAAAAAAGCTATATGTTTTCTTTACCACAGTGCATAAATGAAAATAAGTGTTTAAAAAGAAGAACAGCGTGGACATTATAAATTTTCCTTCCGACATCCAAATTTATTAATTTAATATCTCTTACATTATATTACATTATAAAATAGAACAAAAACCCTTCAAATATAGAATAAATTTCTCTTTTAACTTTCTAATATATAATTAACAACAGCTTGGACAATGATCTTTGGAAGCACTGACATGGTAAACTGTTCGGCTGTCTTCGGTTCAGACTAGTGAGCTTATTTGAAATCTTTGATAGTTGTTTTTTAAAATATTTTATTATTATAAATATATTTTTTATTTTAAAAAATTATTTTTAATATTAGCATATTAAAATGATATAAAAATATGAAATTTATTAATTTGAAATAAAAAAAATATAATTTTTAAAAAATATATTTTTAAAAGTAAAAACAAAGTGAACCATGACAAATATGAAATTATCTTTTAATGAGTCACTTTTGACTCTGGTTTCGGGTGGTTGCAACTTGCACAACGTGGGATTATAATACAAGTCTATAATCCTAACGTGACCAAGTGTATGATAGGCCTTCTGCAATTTGAAAACACAACGGATAAGTATGATCTTTGACAAATTATAGGCATGCTCAAAATTTAATATCTTCATTAACTGCCTCCTTGGACCCTCGACCCTATCAAACTTTTGAATATATATATATAAACCAAACATATTCAAGTGCTTTAATATTTTCCAGATTACACAAATCAAAGTTCATTTAACTGCTCAAAACCTGGTTAGAAACACTAATTTTATTATGATCAGTTCATTTTATATAGTTTAGCTAGATCATTCATCTGCCCTGTGTTATATTAATTTTCCTTAACATAAAAAATTATCCAAACATTGCTAATATATTTTCTAAAAAAATAAATTAATTATAAACTCAAAATATAATATATATTGAATGATATCTTTTGTAAATATCAATAAGGTGATATATTAGGTTATATTTTTTAAAAAAAGAAACATTAAAACGATGATATATTTGATTGATCACAATTTGAGTTATGGTATCAAGATACATTGACATAAAAAAAAATAAAAAAAAATTATAAAGCTCGACTTATTATAAATATAATGTTACAAGTTGAAATAGGAGGGAAAAAAAATTAAATTTATGAGATCGGTATGTAACCCAATATTAAAGAAAAAAACAAAGCATAATTGTCAAAACAATTTAATATTAAAGAATGAAATTAAAAAAAAATTGTGTTGTTTAATAGTAAAATAAAAAAAAAACAAAAAAAACAGTATTCTAATAAATAAAAAAAACATTCGAGAAGCATATTTATGTTATTTAAGGTTTTGTACACCTTATAAGTAGACTTATAAAGAGAGAGCTAGAGAGAGAAAAGGTTGAATTTTTATTTTTTTTTTGTCAATCAATAAATAAAAGTTATAGATAGCTAATTTGGACATATTTTGAGCTTTTATAAAGTTATGGATTTATCTGTTCCAGCCTGCACACATTCCTTGTTAGCACTGGGGCTGTCATTTGTCTAGATTTGGGCGCTCTTCTTGAACATGTTATTTTCCGAACACATCTTAATCAAAGCCCATACAATTTTACCTTCTATACTGATTCTATGTGGAGCTTCACAATGACTAGTGAAGAGTGTAATTTTTTTTTAGCAACTTTTTTTTCCTTTATTTTTTTTATTTTTTATTTTAATTTTGCCTTTTTAAAAAAAAAATTTATCAAACTTTTTTCAATAGCAATCAACATTATCTTTAAACTGACCAAGCCGTCTAGATCATATCGTGATAACTTTTACATTGTTTAATTTCAAATTTGATCTACATAAAAAGGTTGAGATGTTTTTTAATGTAATATTTTTTCAATTTCATCCTCAATTATTTTTTAGGTGTCACCTGGGTTGCATTTAAATTGACCAAGTTGACCAGATCACATCAAGACAACTCCCACAAGATCTAATTTTAAACTCAGGCTAAGCAAGAAGACAAATCAAGAGGTTTCAAGATTGAAGTTTCCTCCTCTCTTTTTTTTTCCAATTCAGCCCTCATTTTTTCTTATAATTTCATCCTCCCACTTTTTTTTATATAGTCATCTAGATTGTTTTGAACCTACTAAGTCGACTGGATCACATCAAAACAACTTCTACATGGTTTAATTTTAAACCTGAGTTAGGTAAGGAGTTAGGCTGAAAGTTTTTGTTGTTGTCAATTTCATCCTTAATTTTTTTTACAGATTGACTGGGTTGCTTTTGGATCAGTCAAGTTGACTAAGTCATGTTAGAATAACTCTTATACGGTTTAATTTTAAATCGAGCTAGGTAAGGAGCTAGATTAAGAGGTATCAAGGTTATGCTTATTCTTCTTCTTTTTCTTTCAATTCAACCCCTTTTTTTCTTTTAATTTTGTCATTTTTTTTCTTAACTTTATCCTTCAACTTTTTTTTTTTTAAACAATTCTCTAAGTTGCCTTTAGATCGACTAAGTTAATTGGACCAAATCAGGAGAAGTCTCACATGATTTATTTTTAAACCTAAGATAAGCAAGGAGTCTAGTCGAGATGTTTTTTATGTTAATTTCATCGTTTTTTTTTTGAATTTTATAATCAAACTTTTTTTACAAGTTGGTCTCTTTTTTTTTTTTACCAATTAAGTTGAATGGTTCAGGTTGAAGAAATTCCTATATAATTTAATTTTAAATCCAAGTTGAGTAAAGAGTTGGATCAAGAGGTTTCAAGGTTGATCTGTTAGATCTAATTTAATAATAATATCAAATAGTTCTTTACAACCTGAATACCTTTTATTTTATTTTAAAAAAATATGAATCTCACCCGCAGTATAAGGCATACAAACTAGTATGCAACAAAAGAGGCATATATTTATAGACTCATTAGTAAAGGAGAAAAAGAGGTAGTAGACGAGAAAGTAGAAATAAAAAAGGCTTTCCATGTAAAAGAAAGAAAGAAAGGCAAGTCCTTATACTAAGCATTTGGGTCATAAAATTGATAATGCAAATGTTATACAATTCATTATATTATTGACTTGCGATATATTGTGGGTCGAGTTAATTTTTTTTTAAACATAAAAAAAAAAATATTGCTAATAATTTTTCTATTGAAAAACAAAATAAATCATATAAGAGTTGACTCGATGTGATATAGTTGACTTTATAGATCTAAAAACAACCCGAACAACTCGTAAAAATATAGTTTGACTAAAAAAATATCTCATGATGACATCTTTTTTTAATATTATGATAAAAACATATTGGATTGCATAGGTCAACCTGTGTTCACATGTCAAATTCATGATCTGAGTTATGATACTTGGATAATCTTATAAAAAGCAAATTTAAACAAATTATGAAGTCTAATTCTCAAT
>JANKYH010001096.1:0-26357 GCA_027475595.1 Populus davidiana x Populus alba var. pyramidalis | reverse complement strand
CGGACCCAGCCCAAATGTATGGGCTGGGCCAACCAAGCCCGTTACAGGGGCTGGGCTGAACGGCCCAGCCCAGGCCAAATGGGCTGGTTACTGTGCATCAGCACAGTAACCAGCCCACGCTGCATTTTGCAGCAGAACGTGAATTATTCACGTTCTGCATGCAAGTGCAAGCCGGGCAGCAGGAGAAGAAAATGATCGGGGAGCAGGAGGGTACCTGGGGCGGCGTCGAGGCGGTTCTGCTGGCGGGGCGGTGCTGCTGTCACGGTGGTTCCAACGGCGGTCCTCCTTCGTCCTCTTTCTCTCTGTTTTTTTCTTTTCTTCCTCCTCTGCTGCCTTCTCTTTCTTCTTCCTTTTGTTTGTTTTTTTCTTTTGTTTCTCTCGTCTCTCTACTCTCTTTCTCTCGTTCAATCCTTCCCCTTCTCCCTCTCTCTCCTTTTATTTTTTTTTTCGGCTCCCTTCCCCTGTTTTTATAGGCAAAAACAGGAAGGCCGAGTGGTGGGGCGGCCACTGTTGGCCGCCCCTCCACTATCTTTCAAAGGTGGCAAGTGGGCTGGGTGGTAGGCGTCTTATTGCTTAAAACGGGGAAAGAAGTTAGGCGAAAAGGAAGAAGAAAAATCTTCTTCTTCCCCTGCCTCGCGCGTCCAGGGAAGAAGAAGACCTACAGTGCCGTCAAAACGGCACCGTTTTGGGCTTCTGTTTTTTTTTTTTTTTTTTTTTTGCAATAGTGAATGAAACGGCGCCGTTTTGGTCAAAACGCGCCGTTTCATTTAAAGAAAAAGGCGCCAAACGCGTCAGATTTAAAGAAGGCCCTCAATTTGCGCGCGTTTTACATGTTCGTCCTTGGTCTCGGATTTCTTCAATTTGTCCCTAATTGGCCATTAAAACTTCAATATTTATGCAATTAGCCCTGATTTGACCAAATTAACTTCCAAAATTATAATTTGACCCCAGAAAATTAATTTCTTCCAATTAGAGCCCAAAATAACTCCAAAATCAATTGTTTTTGCAATTAAAACCTCTATAAATTCAATTAAACCTTGAATAAATTTATTAAGTCCATAAACTTCTAATTTTGCATTTTTCTTCCTCAAATTGAATTTGTTTTTTATCATCGGGGCTCGCATCAGTAAATGATATACTGTCAAAATTTTAATTTTAAATTTTTTTTTTTTTTTTTTTTTTGAACATCCTCAATCAATTTTTGAACATTTTTAGAGCGCTCTGGTATTTTTTTTTTCACTGTTATATTTTTGATAATATGGAATTTTTTTGTATTTTATTATTTTTTATGTGGGGACCCAGAAATGGGTTACAACAAAACTCACCGAGTGAAAGCGTTTCGCCGTTTGCGGAAGAAAGTCTGATGTATAACAAGTAGCAGAAGCATACATGCTCAAGAGGGATGAATCGAAACTCAAAGGTAACTAAATTTCGGCAACCGGGGCATAGAAGTCAGAATGTCACTAAACTCACCAAGTCAAAGCATTTCGCCGTTTGCGGAAGAAGTCTGATGTAGAATTAGTAGCAGAAGCATGCATGCTCAAGAGGGATCACCCTAAATTCAAAGGCAACTGGATTTCGGCAAATGGGGCATCGAACTCGGAATGCTACGAAACTCACCGAGTCAAAGCGTTTCGCCGTTTGCAGAAGAAATTTTGATGTAGACCAAGTAGCAGAAGCATACATGCTCAAGATGGATCACCCGAAATTCAAAGGCAACTGAATTTCGGCAACCGGGGCATCGAATTCGGAATGCCGTGAAACTCACCGAGTCAAATCGTTTCGCTCTTTGCGGAAGAAAGTCTGAGGTAGAACAAGTAGCAGAAGCATACATGCTCAAGAGGGATCACCCGAAATTCAAAGGCAACTGAATTTCGGCTACCGGGGCATCGAAGTCGGAATGCCGCGAAAGTCACCGAGTCAAAGCGTTTTGCCGTTTGCGGAAGAATGTCTAATGTACAACAAGTAGCAAAAGCATACATGCTCAAGAGGGATCACCCGAAATTCAAAGGCAACTGAATTTCGGCAACCGGGGCATCGTATTTTGAAAGTTCGCGAAACTCACCGAGTTAAAGCGTTTCGTCGTTTGCGGAAGCAAGTCTCATGTAAAACAAGTAGCAGAAGCAAACATGCTCAATTGTGATCAACCGAAATTCAAAGGCAACTTAATTTCGGCAACCGGGGCATCGAAGTCGGAATGCCGCGAAACTCACTGAGTGAAAGCGTTTCGCCGTTTGCGGAAGAAAGTCTAATGTAGAACAAGTAGTAGAAGCATACATGCTCAAGAGGGATCACCCAAAATTCAAAGGCAACTGAATTTCGGCAACCGGGGCATCGAATTTGGAATGCCGCGAAACTCACCGAGTGAAAGCGTTTCGCCGTTTGCGGAAGAAAGTCTGATGTAGAACAAGTAGTAGAAGCATACATGCTCAAGAGGGATCACCAGAAATTCAAAGGCAACTGAATTTTGGCAACCGGAGCATCGAAGTCGGAATGCTGTGAAACTCACCGAGTGAAAGCGTTTCGCCGTTTGCGGAAGAAAGTCTGATGTAGAGCAAGTAGCAGAAGCATACATGCTCAAGAGGGATCACCCGAAATTCAAAGGCAACTGAATTTCGGCAACCGGGGCATCAAAATCGGAATGCCGCGAAACTCACCGAGTCAAAGCGTTTCTCCATTTGCGGAAGAAAGTCTGATGTAGAACAAGTAGCAGAAGCATACATGCTCAAGAGGGATCACCCGAAATTCAAAGGCAACTGAATTTCAGCAACCGGGGCATCGAATTCGGAATGTCGCGAAACTCACCCAGTCAAAGCGTTTCGTCGTTTGCGGAAGAAAGTCTGATGTAGAACAAGTAGCAGAAGCAAACATGCTCAAGTGGGATCACCTGAAATTCAAAGGCAACTTAATTTCGGCAACCGGGGCATCGAAGTCGGAATGCCGCGAAACTCACCGAGTCAAAGCGTTTCTCCGTTTGCGGAAGAAAGTCTGATGTAGAACAAGTAGCAGAAGCATACATGCTCAAGAGGGATCACCCGAAATTCAAAGGCAATTGAATTTCGGCAACCGGGGCATCGAATTCGGAATGCCGTGAAACTCACCGAGTCAAAGCGTTTCGCTATTTGCGGAAGAAAGTCTGAGGTAGAACAAGTAGCAGAAGCATACATGCTCAAGAGATCACCCGAAATTCAAAGGCAACTGAATTTCGGCAACCGGGGCATCGAATTCGGAATGCCACGAAACTCACCGAGTCAAAGCGTTTCGCCGTTTTCGGAAGAAAGTATGAGGTAGAACAAGTAGTAGAAGCATACATGCTCAAGAGATCACCCGAAATTCAAAGGCAACTGAATTTCGGCAACCGGGGCATCGAAGTCGTAATGCTGCGAAACTCACCGAGTCAAAGCGTTTCGCCGTTTGCGGAAGAAAGTCTGATGTAGACCAAGTAGCAGAAGCATACATGCTCAAGAGGGATCACCCGAAATTCAAAGGCAACTGAATTTCGGCAACCGGGGCATCGAAGTCGGAATGCCACGAAAGTCACCGAGTCAAAGCTTTTCGCTGTTTGTGAAAGAAAGTCTGATGTAGAACAAGTAGTAGAAGCATACATGCTCAAGAGGGATCACCCGAATTCAAAGGCAACTGAATTTCAGCAACCGGGGCATCGAAGTCGGAATGCCGCGAAACTCACCGAGTCAAAGCGTTTCGCCGTTTGCGGAAGAAAGTCTGATGTAGAACAAGTAGCAGAAGCATACATGCTCAAGAGGGATGGTACATGGATGCTACATCGATGATTCGAACCGTAAACACTGCATAGGTGGGAAAAATTAAGTAACAAACTGTTTGTTTTTCTATCTTCAACTTCTCTTTGCATGATTTCCCCATTTCCGAAGCATATTGTAGTGTTGAGTATCGTACGGTCAGCTCAGTCAAGCAATCATAGGATGCAGATGGTCATATCAATTCGTGGTTTTCTTTTACTCGACGGTAAATGATATTTTTATTCCAATTTTTAGAAAACTTAGTCAAACAAAACTAAGTTCGCTTCTTTAATACATTCAGAAAAAAATTACTAAAATCTTCTCGATATTAACCTCAGTCATTCATTTGTTTCTTCTCAATTTCTTTCATTTTGTAAAAACCTCTGTTATATATTTTCTAAAATCACAAATCTAATCTTTGTAACTGATCTCTTAGCCCAACAGGAGGTTCTTGGATCGGGATAGCCGTATGTGAGGATTCTATCTCCCCACTTCTTCATGCTTAATTCTTAATAATATCTCTAATTTGATTACCTTCTCTGCAGCCGTGCTGCTGTATGTATCCGTGTTCATTGGTAAGAACTCCCCTTATTGAATTTTTTTTTTTTGAAGTTATGATATTGGATCATATTTTATTAGCAGATACAAAATGATAATTCCTAAATGTCTTCTTATGCCAAGTTCTTGGGGTGGGGGGTTGCCTAATGCCGGAGACATACCTTCTGGTTAAGAGTATGCTTTTCTACAAATCATGATGGTCTAGATTTTATATGATTTTTCAACCCGGCAAAGTAATCCTAACGCCTAACCTAACCCATGTTGAGTATATCTATCTCTGTTAATTTTTTAAATGATTTTTCAATTTTTTCCCCTCAAATTTCACACATAGGGACAAAATTTATCTTTGGGAGTCCAATTGTGATTGCATTCTTGATCTATAAATGGCGACGAAGACATCTATCAGCATATGATATAGTTGAGGAATTCCTACAGACTCATAACAATCTTATTCCAGTCGTAAGGTATTCTTATTCGGAGATTAAGAAGATGACCGGAGGCTTCAAGGAAAAGTTGGGCGAAGGAGGTTTTGGTTGCGTGTATAAAGGAAAGCTTCGCAGTGGACAGTCTGCAGCGATAAAATTGCTGGGCAAATCCAAGGCTAATGGACAAGATTTCATCAATGAAGTCGCTACCATTGGAAGGATTCGCCACACCAATGTAGTTCAACTAGTTGGTTTTTGTGCTGAGGGATCAAAGCGCGCTCTTGTATATGATTTCATGCCCAATGGATCTCTCAATAATTTCATTTTTTCTCAAGAAAGATCTATCTCTTTAAGTTGGGAAAAACTGCTTGAGATTTCCCTTGGAGTGGCTCATGGCATCCAATATCTACATCGAGGTTGTGAGATGCAGATCCTACATTTCGACATCAAACCTCACAACATTCTTCTCGATGAACATTTCACTCCAAAAGTTGCTGATTTTGGACTTGCTAGGTTATGTCCAACAAATGAGAGTCTTAAATCTCTCACTGCAGCGGGGGGAACGATAGGATACATGGCGCCAGAACTGTTCTACAAGAACATCGGGCGCGTCTCATACAAAGCTGATGTTTATAGCTTTGG
This sequence comes from Populus davidiana x Populus alba var. pyramidalis, assembly GCA_027475595.1. Lineage (NCBI taxonomy): Eukaryota > Viridiplantae > Streptophyta > Magnoliopsida > Malpighiales > Salicaceae > Populus > Populus davidiana x Populus alba var. pyramidalis. The sequence continues at coordinate 20,974 of JANKYH010001096.1, read as the reverse complement.
AATGTTGTTGTTGGAAATGGCAGGCAGAAGGAAGAATCTGAACGCATTGGCAGAGAATTCAAGCCAGATTTACTGGCCATATTGGGTTCATGACCAAGTCTCTAATGAGAAGGCTATAGAACTTGGAGATGGTAGCACAGAAGAGGAAAAAAAGATAGTCAAGAAGATGATTATTACAGGGTTGTGGTGTATACAAATGAACCCCATGAACCGGCCTGCAATGAACGAAGTTGTGGAGATGCTTGAAGGAGACATGGAACGCCTGCAACTGCCTCCGACACATGTTCTAAATCTAGATGAGAAGCCAATGAACACTTGTGGAGAGTCATCTTCCATGTCTGATTATTCTTCGGAATCAGTGAGCATGGTTGAAAATGCATCTAATTAAGTGATCTACTATGAAATATTGTGCTCATGTGTAGGGGAAGGATTGTCCCATGAATGATACTAGTTCTTTGATAGTTATTACCATTATGATAAACTGTAACCATCCACCTTATTTCCTGGTTGTGTAACTAGCTAATAGAGTCCTAGTTGGCTTGAACTGATCCGTGTTCTTATTAGATGAAATTTTTACATCAAATATGCATCTGATGGATATTCTTCTTGATTTGTTTTACTGTGATTTCAAAAATGGTAGGCTTCAATCCAAGTTTTATATAAAATGCCCGATCTCTCAAGAATTTGATTATGGACATTTGCATAGACAACGTCAGAATCTTGAGTCCATGACCGGTAACATAGAAGCAGTGTAAAAAAGACACTATATTTACTCTAAGTCTCAAAACGGACATATCAAAAGAATAGATTGTTTACAAAAAAATACACAGTATTTTATAATATTTAGAAATATTATTTAATTCAAAATTAATGAAATCAAATGATATACATATACATTCTAAGCATAGTATCATAAAGTAGTAGAGTACATGTTAGATATTAGATAACACCCGAAGATGACTAGATAACATTCAAAGGTGATCAGATGAAACCCAAAGGTGATTACTGTAGGAGGATCAGTCGCTAAATGTCTGATCTCTCATGAATTTGATTATGGGCATTTTCATAGCCATCGTCACCCAAATCTTGGATACTTCATTTACCGATCTTGGATCCATGATCGGTAATGCAGGAACAGTGTTAAAAGGATACTTCATTCACGCTAAATCTTAGAACGGATATATCAAAAGAAAAGTTATTTAAAAAAATTATACAACATTTCATAATCTTCAGAAATATTATATCATTCAAAATTAATGAAATCAAATGATATACATATACATACTAAATATATTATCATAAATTAGTGGAGTACAAGTCAGATGACACTTGAAGGTGACTACTATGGGAGGATTAGTCATCATAGGCTGATGTATCTCTTACCACCTAGGTATACAAAATACTATGTGCACATAGGCTAACTACTCTGTATTAGCATGAAGTTACTGATAAGTCCTATGTCAAGGCATAATATAAATTCACAGAATCATCAAAGAAATGTATATCATATCAAATAGAGTTTAGTTCAACAGAATGCGAGTGCAAATTCAAGAATAAATGAGTACTCGGAAAATAAAGCAACATATAAATATTCAAGAGATTCACTAGTCGTACTCATCAAATAATCAACATAAATTTTTATTTTATATTATATGCATATTAAAGATTATCTCACTCACCTAGAAAATACATAACTAAAAGGAATATCAGATGAAAATTCCGGAAATCTCATTGAGAATCGTTAGGAGAACCTACAACAAATATATGAAATATACTAAAAAAAAAAACTCAAAACAACACAAATAAAAGATTTCAATGCATAAAATAAAACCACGTTTAGTCTCCTAAGTTTAGGGACTGAAACAACAATGTTCCAAAATAGGGACCAAAATGTTATTTCACCAAAATTAGACTAAATTGTAAATAAATAACCATACTGAAATTTCACCCATAAACCATCCGCAATTCAATCTAGAACAAACTAGGGAGCGAACTGTTATTTTTTAAAAGTTCAGGGACTAAAATGTAGATTCCTAAAATTAAGGGACCAAATTGAAAAATATTCAAAATCACTTATCAAACTGAGATTCACCATCCTTTATAACCTCATAATAACACTGCCTAGAATCTCAAAATACATTTAGGGGTCAAATTATAATTTTTCCAAAGTTTATGGACTAAACTGTAACTTTCATAAATCAAGGATCAAAATAAAATTTCATCATCTTCAACCTCAAGACTATTATGTCCATATTTTCCAGCAAAGTTGAAATAAATTTTTTTAACCCATAAAAATCAATTTAAACAAATCAACTCACGAATTCTTATTTCCAACAACACACTCTAAAACAATCACTTAAACTTAAAACCCTAATAATCATAAATCAATCTTAACAACATAAACTTCAAATCCTTAAGCTTGTTTTTGTAGTGCAGCTAGTTGGTTTTTGTGCTGAGGGATCAAAGCGCGCTCTTGTATATGATTTCATGCCCAATGAATCTCTCAATAATTTCATTTTTTCTCAAGAAAGACCTGTCTCTTTAAGCTGGGAAAAACTGCATGAGATTTCCCTTGGAGTGGCTCATGGCATCCAATATCTACATCGAGGTTGTGAGATGCAGATAATACATTTTGACAACATTCTTTTCGATGAACATTTCACTCCAAAAGTTTCTGACTTTGGACTTGCTAGGTTGTGCCTGGCAAATGAGAGTCTTAAATATCTCACTACAGCAAGGGGAACGATAGGGTACATGGCGCCAGAACTGTTCTACAAGAACATCGGGCGCGTCTCACACAAAGCTGATGTTTATAGCTTTGGAATGTTGCTGTTGGAAATGGCAAGCAGAAGAAAAATTTTGAATCCGTTGGCTGAAAGGTTGAGCGAAATTTACTGGCCAGATTGGGTTCATGACCAAGTCTCTAATGAGAAGGCTATAGAGATTGGAGATGGTGGCACTGAAGAGGAAAAAAAGATAGTCAAGAAGATGGTTATTGCAGGGTTGTGGTGTATACAAATGAACCCACTGAATCGGCCCGCAATGAACTTAGTTGTGGAGATGCTTGAAGGAGACATTGAAAGCCTGCAACTGCCTCCAAAACCTGTTCTAAATGTAGATGAGAAGCCAATGAACACTTGTGGAGAGTCATCTTCCATGTCTGATTATTCTTCTGAATCAATCAGATTGATTGAAAATTCATATAATTAAGTGATCTGATATGAAATACTCTGCTCATATGCAGGGGAAGGCTTGTCCCATAAATGATACTAGTTCTTTGATAGTTAATACCATTATGATAAACTGTAATCATCCACCTTATTTCATGGGTGTGTAACTAGCTAAGAAAGTCCTAGTTGGCTTGTTTGGCTTGAACTAATCCGTGTTCTTATCAGGTGAAATTTTTACATCAAATCTGCATCTGATGGATATTATTCTTGACTTGTTTTACTATGATTTCAATAAAGGTATGCTCCAATTCAAGTTTTATATAAAATGTCTAATCTCTCAAGAATTTGATTATGGATATTTGCATCATGACTTAAATCCTGGGTCCATAACTAGTAATGTAGGAGTGGTGTCAAGAAGACACTACACTTATACTAAGTCTCAGAATGGGCATATCAAAAGAACAAGTTATTTAAAAAAAATACAAAGCATTTCATAATCTTCAAAATATTATATTATTCAAAATTAATGAAATCAAATGATATACATATACATACTAAGCATATTATCATAAAGCAATGGAGTATATGTCAAATATCAAATGACACTCAAAGGTGACTATATGACACCCGAAGGTGATCATTGTGGGAGGATCAATCGCCACAGGCTGATGCCTTTCTCACCAGCTAATTATACAGAATAATATATAAACATAGGCTAACTACTCTCTATTAACATGGAGTTACTGACAAGTTTTATATCAAGGCATAATAGATATTCGCAGAATCATTAAAGAAATGTATATCATATTGAATTGAATTTAGTTCAACAAAATACAAGTGCAAATTTAAGAATGAATCAGTTCTCAGAAAATAAAGTAATATATATAAATATTCAAGTGATTAACTAGTTGTACTCATCATTTAATCAACACACATTTATTTATATTATATACATATTAAAAATTATACCACTCACTCGACAAATATAGAACTGAAAGGAATATTAAATGAAAGATCCAGAAATCGTATTAAGGATCATTAGGAAAACCTACAGCAAATATTCAAAATATACTAAAAAACAACTCAAAACAATACAAATGAAATATTTCAATGCATAAAATAAAACCACGTTTAGTCTCCTAAGTTTAGGGACTGAATCAACAATTTTCCAAAATGGAGACCAAAATGTAATTTTACCAAAATTGAAGGACCAAATTGTAAATACATAGCCATATTAAAATTTCACCTATAAACCATCCATAATTTTGTCCAGAATGAACCAGGAGTCGAACTGTAATTTCTATAAAACTCAGGGACTAAAATGTAAATTCTCAAAATCAATTATCAAACTGAGATTCATCATCCTTAATAACCTCATAATAACACTGCCTAGAATCTCAAAATACATTTAGGGGTCAAATTATAATTTTTTTCAAAGTTAAGGGACTAAACTATAATTTTCATTAATCAAGGACAAAAAACAATTTCATCATCTTTAACCTCAAGGCCATTTTGTCCAGATTTTCTGAAAAAGTTCAAAAATAAATTTCTTAACCCATAAAAAATCAATTTAAACAAATCAACTCACAAATTTTATTTCTAACAACATACTCAAAATCAATTACTTAACCTTAAACCCCTAATAATCATGAATCAATATTAAAAATATAAACTTCAAATCCATATAAACCCTAATTGAAAGTAACATGAGAGGAAACCACTTACTTGTTATTTCTACATTTCTAAAACCAAAAAACTCAAAATCAAAAACTGAAATTCTTGATTTAATGAGGGAAGGGTCACAACGATTACAAGAATTAAAAAAGAGAAAAACAATTTTCTTGCAATTTTTTCTTATATATCTAGATTAATTTAGGTTGGGTTTAGACTAACTTGAGTTTGGATGTAGAACAAAAATTTGAATCTTACAACACTTTCCTTGTTAAACAAAATTCGTTCTCAAATTTAAACTTTAAGAACCCAAGCTTACCAAGTTCAAACAACTATGGATACTTGTTGAGCATTTCCTTCTCAAGCTTTCACATCGTTTCTTCAAGTGGGTGTCCCCTTTACACAACCTTAACCGATGTGATTTTCTTCTCATTCCATCGATTAAACTTCGTCTGACATTTCTTCTCTCAGCTCAATCAATTGAACTTTCAGCACATGAGATGAATCAGACAAATACTTCCTTAACATCAAAACTATGAAAGATAAATTAGGCGGCAAAGCAAGCCGATATGCCACTGTCCCTACTCTTTCTAAAAACTCAAAGGGCCTTATAAATTTACACTTAACTTTCCTTTCTTTTCATATCTAAATATTCTTTTAGTCGGTGAGACTTTTAGGAACACCTTCTCATCCATTGAAAATTATATTAATGAGAACATAGCTCTTTTGGTTTTGAAAGGGAGAACTCATGGAGTGGGCTACCTTGTGCCGTGCTTTACCAAGGTACCTGCTAAAAATTATAGTAATGAGAACAGAGCTCTTTTTTCTTTTATTTTATTTTTGTTTTAAAAAAACGCGTCTAAATTTGATAATGGTGATGGATTAGTTGCGGGGTTAGGGTTAGTAGTGGGGTTAGAGTTTTGAGTGGTGTTAGTTTGTGGATTGGTTGCTTTGGGGGTCGAGTGGTGGTTCTTGGGTGGTTTAGAGGAGGAGAGGTGGTGGTTCTTGGTGGCTGCAGTCATGGCTTGCTAGAGAGAGAAAGTTTAGAGAGAGAGAGTGGGACTTGTTTTGTTGTTTTTCACTGACTGATTAGTCACTGAATGTCTGAAAAGAGAATTCGCAATCTCAGATGACATGTAGTTTACGAAATAGACGACGGTTTACATTGAGGAAGACGACAAGTTATTCAAGTCCCCTGAAAAGCCAGATGCTGGTTAATTCTAGGGTAACCTCAAATTAACCCCTAAAGTATTACTAAATGCTTATTTAGTCACAAAATGTAAATTGAGTTTTGATAAATCACGGATTGAATTGAAGACTTTTTTATTTTTATACTCATTTAAATTGGTTGGGTATGGGCATGTTTGGGAGTGCTTTTCAAAAGCACTTCCGATAAAATTTAAAATTTTTTTTATTTTTTATTTTACTTTAAATTAATATGTTTTTGATGTTTTCAAATCATTTTGATGTGCTGATCTCAAAAATAATTTTTAAGAAAATAAAAAAAATATTATTGACATACTTATCTGAGTAAAAAACACTTTGAAAAGCAACAACAACCACACTCTCAAATACCTTCTAAGTTGACCACCAAACCAAGCTAAAAATAATCTTATCGACAAGTAGTTATTAGCTCAGGGATACACATAATAAATGCCCCCAAAATTAAATAAAATTACTAACAACTTTCACGGTATCCACTACTTAATTATTGGTGAAATTTTTATTTTTTTTGTGGTCAAAGGTTTGAGCAAGCTCAATCCTCAGACTTCGTAATCATAGACAAAGTGTAGAATTTGAGAGACTATCTCAAAATACTAATGTTGTTCTATAAGAGCCCTTAAAAAGCCAAGAATTACTCGGAATCCACTGTAGGCAGCAGCTCATAGATCACAGCCTTGAAACCAATGATGACCTCAAAATATATGATTACTCTGTTTCTGAGATGGCTGCCAGCTCTTGATGAAGTTGCCTCCTTAGCATACCTGTATTCGTTCTCTTCGGAGCTGTGGAGCTAAGAGGATTAGGAGGTGTACTTAACCTGTCTCCTTCACCTTCCAGCATCTGGACAACAGTTTTCATGGAAGGACGATCCACTGGGTTCCACTGGATACACCACAGTCCCACAATGGCTAGCTTCTTCGCAATTTTAGCATCCCCTTCTTCCTCGATTTGGAACCGCAGGTCTTCTCCTTCTTCTAAGAGATTATAAATCCATTCTGGGAAGTATACTTGATCACCATTTTCTGCTGTATCATCAACATTTTTCCTTCCACCAACCATTTCTAACACCAACATTCCAAAACTGTACACGTCTGACTTGTAGGAGACATTCCCAAAGTTTCTTGAGAACACTTCAGGTGCTATGTAGCCGACGGTTCCCCTAGCTCTTGTCATGGAAATAGCACTTTTATACTTGGAACACAACTTAGCCAGACCGAAATCTGCAATCTTGGGATTGAAGTCATTGTCCAGCAGGATATTATGGGGTTGATATCAAAGTGGAGGATTGTTTGGTCACAACCCTGGTGAAGATATTCAATCCCTTTGGCTACTCCGAGGGCAATATGATGCAGCCTTTCCCAGCCAAGGAAAACATTCTTGGCGTTTGCTGAAGATATGAACTTCTGCAGCGAATCGTTTGGCAAGTACTCGTAAACTAGAGCTCGTCTGAATCCATCAGCACAGAAGCCAATCAAGCGGACTACATTGACATGGTGAATCCTAGCCATTGTTTCCATCTCGTTGACGAATTCCTCTCCTTTTTCTGTTGAATTGCTTAGAACCTTAACAGCCACCGGAATCTCACTGGTTAGCTTTCCTTTGAACACAGTTCCATAAGCTCCTTGCCCCCAATTCATCCCTGAATTGATTTGTCATCTTTTTGAGATCAGCATGGGAGTATCTTGTGGGGTTCATAGCTCTGTAATCATCCAGAAACCTTTCAACCTTGGCCTGATATTCTTCTTCTGATTTTCTGAAGCTATAGATTTGGTAGAATGCAATCAACAAAACCCCGAAAAGGGTGGATCCTGTGGTTACACCTGCATATATAAATAAGCCTTTTGAGTTAAGTAACTGATCTTGTTTTTTGGAAGCAAAGAGTTGGAGTAAATTTGAGAACAACTAACCTATAGTCAGATTCCTTTTTCCGTGCACCTGCAGAAGATGTTACTTGTTAGGTTCTCATTTTCAGGAAGTTTCTGAAGTCACTATAATATCATGAATTTTTAGAAACAAGAACTTAATAAAGCAAGAAATCCTAGAAAATCAAGGTGCCATAAACACAGAACAGTGAAAAAGAAGACTTGAATCTAAAGATACCTTTTTTTGGTCTGGGCAAGCCATAGCATTCAGTTTCGAGCTCAGAGCTGCTATTTATCCTCAATCTACATTGTTTTCCTGTTTCTTCACAATATCCACATTTGGGATTGGACCAAGACAGGCGGATATCACGTTGAACAGGTAGGTCGTACATCTTGGTACAAGATAATAATAACTCACTGTCATCAATAGATTGCTCTGAATCAACGGCAAGAACGTCATAGTGGGGAGTGCTGAGACAAGGGATTTTAGGCCGAGATGTTGCGTTATTTAAAGAGCAATTGAAGATGGTAAAATTGACCTTGGACATCTTAAACTGTATGTGAAACACAGAGGAATTGAAGTTTGAGTGGTAGCTTCGAAGGCAACCTTGGGGATCTGTTGCATGAATAACTTGATTTTTGTAGTCAATCTTTGCTATGTAGAGTTTCATTGCACCTGGCAGCTCAAGCACTATGTCGCCCATCTCATTACAAGACAGATCAAAACCAGAATAGCCACACTGTTCTGGCTGCCTATCCTTGAACCAGAATGGAAATCGGATTTCGAGGCCATGGTTCCCACAAGATTCTGTGCAATTTAGACTCACTCCAAGTTCTGCAATGAACATGAAATAGAACAAGCAAATAGCCTTTTTTGTTGAACCTCTCATCATTGCCTCCTATGGTGATATTGCAGAAACAATAGTAAACTCAGATGGGAACAGCAATGGTAACTCTGATACCTTCTTTTTATGACAGCTGAAGGGTAATTCTGATACCTTCGTTTTACTTGCCTAGATTAAGTACTCAGAATTGACCTCTCTTGCGTTCAATGTAGTTCCGTGTCAACAAGGATTATTGCACCCTCACTTTCTTTCCACTTTCAAAGGGAAAGAGGAGGGAAGCAGAGCTTGGACTTACCTGGTACACTTGGGTTGTTGATCTTTGGCTTTTTTCACAAATTATTTCCAAGAAGGTTATCATGTTCTCTATTATATGTTGACGCTTGTGGTGTTTAGAGTTGATGGATTTGTGGTTTATATCAAAGTAATACTTGACATTTCGAAGGATGACTCGGTGAATGATACTAGTTCTTTGAAAGTTAATTCCATTATGATAAACTGTATTCAGGCACCTTATTTCCTGGTTGTGTAACTAGAATCATCAATGAAATGCATGTCATATCGAATAGAATTTAGTTCAATAAAATACGAGTACAAATTCAAGAATAAATAAATACTCGAAAAATAAAGCAACACATATAAATATCTAAGAAATTAACTAGTTGTACTCATCATATAATCAACATACATTTTTATTTATATTATATGCATATTAAAGATTATCTCACTCAATTAGAAAATATATAAATAAAATGAATATCAGATGAAAGACCAGGAAATTTTATTGAGGATCGTTAGGAAAACATACAATAAATATTCAAAATATCTACTAAAAAACAACCCAAAATAATCCAAATAAAAGATTCCAATGCATAAAATAAAACCATGTTTACCCTTCTGAGTTTAGAGACTAAAACAACAATTTTTTCAAAATAGGAGCCAAAATGTAATTTTATCAAAATTGAAGGATCAAATTGTAAATACATAACCATACTGAAATTTCACACCTAAACCATTCTCAATTCCGTCCAGAACAAACTAGGGAGTGAACTGTAATTTTTTAAAAGTTTAAGGACTGAAATGTAAATTCAATTTCTTTCGTAAGGATTATTGTACCCTCACTTTCTTTCCACTTGGGTTGATCTTTGGCTTTTTTCACAAATTATTGCCAAGAAGGTGCTCCAACGATTATGTTGACGCTGAGTTGATGGATTTGTGGTTTACATCAAAGTAATCTTTTTTAAAATTATTTTGACTTTGACATTTCAAAGGTTGACTTTGTCATTTTAATACATGGATGAAACTCTTACTTGAAAAATTATTTTGCATTTAATTTTTGACATTTCAAAGGATGACTTTGTCATTTTAATACATGGACAATTCCATGAATCCATATACATCGTTTCAATACAAAAAGACAGGGCCGAAATGGGATGCCTGTAGGTGAGGATTCTATTTCCCAACTTCATCATGCTTGATCCCGTAATTCCAACTAATTCTTACTATAATATCTCTAATTTGTTTACCTTCTCTGCAGCCGTCCTGCTGTCTGCATCCATGTTCATTGGTAAGAACTTCTCATATTGATTATTTATATTTTTTTAAAGCTATGATATTGGATCATGTTTTATTAGCAGACACAAAATGATAATTCCGAAATGTCTTCTTATGCCAAGTTCTCGGGTTGGGGGGTTGCCTAATGTCTGAGACATACCTTTTGGTCAAGAGTATGCTTTTCTACAAATCATGATGGTCTAGATTTTAGATGATTTTTCAACTCGGCAAAGTAATCCTAACGCCTAACGTAACCCATGTTTAGTATTGTCTAGATGTTGACACTTGTGGTTTTGAGAGTTAATGAATTTGTGGTTTATATCAAAGTATTCTTTGCTTCATTATTTTTACTTGGACATTTCAAATGATGACTTGGTCATTTTAATACGCTAATGAAACATTCCCATTGAAAAACTGGCCTTTAGGTTTTATCTTCTTCCATGTTTCTCTTTCTATGGTAAAAGAAACTGTTTAATTTAAAAGGTTAAATTGTTATATAAATTTTTAATATATAATTTATATTATTTTTAATATATATGTGAAAGATTTTTCAGTTTAAAATTTAAATAGATTTACACTACTTTATATTTAATTTTTATTAAATAAATAAAAATAATAAGATTTAAATTTATAACCCCTTGATTATCAAGAATTTGATATCATATCAAAAACTTAACTCAACCTGGTAGGATAAGTTTTAAAATATAATTTATATATTATTTAATATTACTGCTCTAACTGTTGTCTTTAAAGACTTGATATCGTTTATGGACTACACCCTCTTTCTCCACCCATGGCTAGGCTCCTCTTTGCTTGCTACCTTGCCTTACTGCTCCCTCTGCTAGCCCCCCAAACCTGCAACTGCGAGGATACCACTCTCTGTGCCCCTTCTTCATGTGGCAATCATACTATTAGCTACCCCTTTAGCCTAAACAGTGATCCATTAAACTGTGGAAACCCTCTCTATACCCTCCATTGCGAGAAAAACACCTCCACAGTTTTGTATTTAGACTCACGAAAATACTACGTGCAGGCAATCAACCACAACAACTTGACAATCCGAGTGGTGGATCCTGGTGTTAAAGAATATGATTGCTCTTCGCTTCCTGATTTTTCTTTAGCATTTGATAGCCTAGGCAATTCCAGAAGGGCATATAATATTTTTACTTTTACATTTACAGGCTTTGATTCTATCGCAGTTGATGATTATCCATACACATGGTTTCAATACAAAAGGACAGGGTGGGTGTGGTTTCCCAAATACAAGCCTCTCCCGTTATCGCAGATGATGATTTTTATAAACTGCGCAAATCCAGTGGATTCTCCTCTGTACGTAGACACTGGTACTTGCCTTAATGGAGAAAAATCTTCCAATGTTTCACTCTTGATGCGTTCTTATGTGAACATTGGTGGGATGAAGGCTTCGGATCTGATGGAACTGTGCAGCTTAGAGAGGATGACGTTGTTGCCAGTCAAGGATTACAAGAGCATGTCCTATAAGGAAATTCACAGTCAGCTGGCATATGGGTTTGAGCTTTCATGGCACAATAGCATGTGTGGAAGCTGTGGAGGTATTTGCTACATCTATGATTCGAACCAGACACGCTGCACAGGTGGGCAATATTGAGTAACAAACTGTTCGTTTTTCTATCTTCAACTTCTCTTCGCATGATTTCCCCATTTCTGAAGCATGTTGTAGTGCTGAGTATCGTACGGTCAGTTCAATCAAGCTATCATAGGCTGCAGATGGTCATATCATTTGTCATAATAATTCGTGGTTTTCTTTTATTCTACGATAGATGATATTTTTATACCAATTTCCAGAAAACGTAGTCAAACAAAACTAAGTTTCGCTTCTTTAATACATTCAGAAAAAATTAATAACATCTTCTCGATATTAACCTCAAGATTTGAATTCAAAAGGTAAAACCAGGATAATTTTACTAAGTCATTCATTTGTTTCTTCCCAAGTTCTTTCATCTTGTTATAACCTCCGTTATATATTTTCTCAAATCACAAATCTAATCTTTGTAACTGATCTCTTGGTACAGACAGATTTTCTTGGTTCTGGATAACCGCAAGTGAGGATTCTATCTCCCCACTTCTTCATGCTTAATTAATCCTTACTATAATATATCTAAATTTGCTTACCTTCTCTGCAGCCGCGCTGCTGTTTGCATCAATGTTCATTGGTAAGAACTTCCCTTATTGACTATTTATATTTTTTCAAGCTACGATATTAGATCATATTTTATTAGCAGATACAAAATGATAATCCCTAAATGTCTTCTTATGCCAAGTTCTTGGGGTTGGGGGTTGCCTAATTTTGAGCCATACCTTTTGGTTAAGAGTATGCTTTTCTACAAATCATGATGGTCTAGATTTTAGATGATTTTTAAACTAGGCGAAAAAAATGCTAACACCAAACCTAACTCATGTTGTGTGTTTATCTTATAATCAATAAGAAATAATCATGATTTTGGTCTTTGATTTCCCCCCTCAAATTTCACACACAGCAATACTTCAGGGGCCAAAATGTATCTTTGGGAGTCCGTTTGTGATTGCATTCTTGATCTATAAATGGCGACGAAGACATCTATCAGCATATGACACGGTTGAGGAATTCCTACAGACTCATAACAATCTTATGCCAGTCGTAAGGTATTCTTATTCCGAGATTAAGAAGATGACCGGAGGTTTCAAGGAAGAGTTGGGCAAAGGAGGTTTTGGTTGCGTGTACAAGGGAAAGCTTCGCAGTGGGCATTTTGCAGCGATAAAATTGCTGGGCAAATCCAAGGCTAATGGACAAGATTTCATCAATGAAGTCGCTACCATTGGAAGGATTCGCCACACCAATGTAGTTCAACTAGTTGGTTTTTGTGCTGAGGGATCAAAGCGCGCTCTTGTATATGATTTCATGCCCAATGGATCTCTCAATAATTTCATTTTTTCTCAAGAAAGATCTATCTCTTTAAGTTGGGAAAAACTGCTTGAGATTTCCCTTGGAGTGGCTCATGGCATCCAATATCTACATCGAGGTTGTGAGATGCAGATCCTACATTTCGACATCAAACCTCACAACATTCTTCTCGATGAACATTTCACTCCAAAAGTTGCTGATTTTGGACTTGCTAGGTTATGTCCAACAAATGAGAGTCTTAAATCTCTCACTGCAGCGGGGGGAACGATAGGATACATGGCGCCAGAACTGTTCTACAAGAACATCGGGCGCGTCTCATACAAAGCTGATGTTTATAGCTTGGAATGTTGTTGTGGAAATGGCAGGCAGAAGGAAGAATCTGAACGCATTGGCAGAGAATTCAAGCCAGATTTACTGGCCATATTGGGTTCATGACCAAGTCTCTAATGAGAAGGCTATAGAACTTGGAGATGGTAGCACAGAAGAGGAAAAAAAGATAGTCAAGAAGATGATTATTACAGGGTTGTGGTGTATACAAATGAACCCCATGAACCGGCCTGCAATGAACGAAGTTGTGGAGATGCTTGAAGGAGACATGGAACGCCTGCAACTGCCTCCGACACATGTTCTAAATCTAGATGAGAAGCCAATGAACACTTGTGGAGAGTCATCTTCCATGTCTGATTATTCTTCGGAATCAGTGAGCATGGTTGAAAATGCATCTAATTAAGTGATCTACTATGAAATATTGTGCTCATGTGTAGGGGAAGGATTGTCCCATGAATGATACTAGTTCTTTGAAAGTTATGATAAACTGTATTCAGGCACCTTATTTCCTTGTTGTGTAACTAGCTAAGAGAGCCTGGTTGGCTTGAACTGATCCGTGTTCTTATCAGATTAAATTTTTACATCATAAATGCATCTGATGGATATTCTTCTTGATTCGTTTTACTGTGGTTTCAAAAAAGGTAGGCTTCAATCCAAGTTTTATATAAAATGTCCGATCTCTCAAGAATTTGATTATGGACATCTGCATAGCCAACGTCAGAATCTTGAGTCCATGACCGGTAACATAGAAGCAGTGTAAAAAAGACACTCCACTTACGCTAAGTCTCAGAAAGGATATATCAAAAGAATATATTATTTAAAAAATATATATAATATTTTATAATCTTTAGAAATATTATTTAATTCAAAATAAATGAAATCAAATGATATACATATACATACTAAGCATATTATCATAAAATAATGGAGTACATGTTAGATATCAGATAACACCCGAAGAGGATTAGATAACATCTAAAGGTGATTACTGTAGGAGGATAAGTCGCTACATGTTTATGTCTCTCTTACCACTTAGATATACAGAATACTATGTGCATATAGGCTGACTACTCTTTATTAGTATGAAGTTACTGACAAGTCTTATATCGAGGCATAATAAATATTTGTAGAATCATCAAAGAAATGCATATTATATCGAATATAATTTAGTTCAATAGAATGCGAGTACAAATTCAAGAATAAATGAATACTCGAAAAATAAAGCAGCATATATAAATATCCAAGAGATTAACTAGTCGTACTCATCATATAATCAACATACATTTTTATTTATATTATATGCATATTAAAGATTATCTCACTCAACCAGAAAATAAAGAAATAAAATGAATATAAGATGAAAGACAAGGAAATCTTATTGAGGATTGTTAGGAAAACATACAAAATATCTACTAAAAATCAACCCAAAAAAATCCAAATAAAAGATTCCAATGCATAAAATAAAACCATGTTTAGTCTTCTGAGTTTAGGGACTAAAACAACAATTTTTCCAAAATAGAAAGCAAAATGTAATTTTACCAAAATTGGAGCATCAAATTGTAAATACATAACCATACTAAAATTTCACACATAAACCATCCTCAATTTCGTCCAGAACAAACCACAAAGCGAAACTGTAATTTTTTAAAAGTTTAGGGACTAAAATGTAAATTCTCAAAATTTAGAGACCAAATTGAAAATATTCCAAATCAATTATCAATCTGAGATTCATCATCCCTAACCTCATAATGAAAATGCCTAGAATCTCAAAATACATTTAATGGTCAAATTATAATTTTTTCAAAGTTTAGGAACTAAATTATAATTTTCATAAATCAAGGACCAAAATAAAATTTCATCATTTTCAACCTCAAGACTATTATGTCTTGATTTTCCAATAAAGTTGAAATAAATTTCTTAACCCATAAAAATCAATTTAAACAAATCAACTCACAAATTCTTATTTCTAACAACACATTAAAAATCAATCACTTAACCTTAAATTTCTAATAATCATGAATCAACCTTAAACTTCAAATCCTTATAAGCCCTAATCGAAAGTAACATGAGAGGCCGGAACCACGTACTTGCTGCTTCCACATTTTGTGGACTAATAAACTCAAGATAAAAAAAACTAAAATCCTTGGTTTGATGAGGGGGGGTCGCGACGGCCACAAGAATTAGAAGAGAAAAAAACAATTCTCTTGCAACTTTTCCTTATATACCTAGGTTAACGTAGGTTGGGCTTGGGCTTGGATTAGGCAAAAAGTTTTGACTTTACAACACTTCCCCCGTTAAACAAAATTCATCCTCGAATTTAAAATTTAAGAACCAAAATTTTACCATCAAGTTCAAACAACTATGGATACTTGTTGAGCATTTCCTCCTCAAGTTCCCACGTTGCTTCTTCACATGGGTTTCCCCTTCACATAACCTTAACTGATGCGATTTCCTTCGATCGAAGTTTTCTAACTTGTTGATCCACTATTCCATCAGTTGAACTTTGTATGACATATCTTCCCCCAACTCAACCAATTGAACTTCCAGCACATGAGATGAATCAAACAAATACTTCCTTAACATCGAAACATGGAACACTAGATGTATGAGGGATAGATTAGGCGGCATGGTAAGTTGTTATGCCATTACCTCTACTCTTTTCAAGATCTTAAAGGATCCTATAAGCTGGGACTTCACTTTCCTTTGTTTCCAAATCTAAACATTCTCTTAGTTAGGGAGATTTTCAAGAGCATATTGGCACCCACTGAAAATTATAGTAACGAGAACAGAGCTCTTTTTGGTTTAGAAAGGGAGAACTCATGTCGAAGTGGGTAACCTTGTGCCGTGCTTCACCAAGGTACCTGCTAAAAATTATAGTAATGCGGGCTAAAAATTATAGTAATGCGAACAAAGCTCTTTTTTGGTTTTAAAAAAACGCGCCTAAATTTGATAAGGTTCAACTCTTCTATTTTGATTCAGTCTACAGGAAACTCAAAAGTTATGGCTATTGGACCGATTTCCTAAATTTTTCGGTTATTATGGTATAATAACTTATGTTATAGATTGATAGGTTAGTTTGGGCTAACTTAAATATTTATTTTTTAAAATTTTATTTTTTAATATTAGATTAATTAAAACTGAATTTTATAATTTATTTTTATTTATTTTACATAGAGTTATTTTGATTTCATGATTCAAGTTATGAAATTAATAGGTTAATCTAAATTAACGTGAGTTGATGTAATATATTCTTATCTCAATATTTTTGTATAAAGGATATTATTTTAATTTGTTTTGGAGTCAACCTATGTTGTTATTAGTATTTCAAGTTGTCTTTAAAATTATCAAATCAATTAAATTATATTGAATTAATTTTCATATGATATAAATCTTTTTCTATTATAAAAAAGATTGCCAACATTGCAGCGTTTGAACATTTTATTTATGTGAAGAAAAATCTAATAATGTCTAAAAAGAGAATCGACAGTCTCAAATAACATGCAGGATGACTGTTTGCATTGAAGAAGACGGCAAGTTATTAAAGTTCGTTGAAAAGCTAGGTGTTGTTTAATTATAGAGGGAACTCAAATTAACCTCTATAGTATTACTAAATTCTTAATTTGTCACAAATATAGAAGTTTAGCATAGCAATTGAGTCCCTAACATTTTAAAAATATCTCGTCTCGATCCTTTCTGTCAAAGGAAAAAAATTAAAATTTTTCAGAAACGTGGCAACACAACCCTGGCCACCAACTAAGAGTCCTAAAATAGGATCATCATAAAGTTTGAGAAATACAATTTAAGAACTAATCTTGCAAGCAAATACAGTTTCATCCCCATATTTTCAATCAAATACAAGTTAATCTTTTATTTGTGTAATAAGCCGCGAATTACTCGGAATCCACTGTAGGCAGCAGCTCATAGATCACAGCCTTGAAAGCAATGATGACCTCAAAATATATGATTACTCTGTTTCTGAGATGGCTGCCAGCTCTTGATGAAGATGCCTCCTTAGCATACCTGTATTCGTTCTCTTCGGAGCTGTGGAGCTAAGAGGATTAGGAGGTGTACTTAACCTGTCTCCTTCACCTTCCAGCATCTGGACAACAGTTTTCATGGAAGGACGGTCCACTGGGTTCCACTGGATGCACCACAGTCCCACAATGGCTAGCTTCTTCGCAATTTTAGCATCCCCTTCTTCCTCGATTTGGAACCGCAGGTCTTCTCCTTCTTCTAAGAGATTATAAATCCATTCTGGGAAGTATACTTGATCACCATTTTCTGCTGTATCATCAACATTTTTCCTTCCACCAACCATTTCTAACACCAACATTCCAAACTGTACACGTCTGCCTTGTAGGAGACATTCCCAAAGTTTCTTGAGAACACTTCAGGTGCTATGTAGCCGACGGTTCCCCTAACTCTTGTCATGGAAACAACACTTTTATACTTGGAACACAACTTAGCCAGACCGAAATCTGCAATCTTGGGATTGAAGTCATTGTCCAGCAGGATATTATGCGGTTTGATATCAAAGTGGAGGATTGTTTGGTCACAACCCTGGTGAAGATATTCAATCCCTTTGGCTACTCCGAGGGCAATGTGATGCAGCCTTTCCCAGCCAAGGAAAACATTCTTGGCGTTTGCTGAAGATATGAACTTCTGCAGCGAATCGTTTGGCAAGTACTCGTAAACTAGAGCTCGTCTGAATCCATCAGCACAGAAGCCAATCAAGCGGACTACATTGACATGGTGAATCCTAGCCATGTTTCCATCTCGTTGACGAATTCCTCTCCTTTTTCTGTTGAATTGCTTAGAACCTTAACAGCCACCGGAATCTCACTGGTTAGCTTTCCTTTGAACACAGTTCCATAAGCTCCTTGCCCCAATTCATCCCTGAATTGATTTGTCATCTTTTTGAGATCAGCATGGGAGTATCTTGTGGGGTTCATAGCTCTGTAATCATCCAGAAACCTTTCAACCTTGGCCTGATATTCTTCTTCTGATTTTCTGAAGCTATAGATTTGGTAGAATGCAATCAACAAAACCCCGAAAAGGGTGGATCCTGTGGTTACACCTGCATATATAAATAAGCCTTTTGTGTTAAGTAACTGATCTTGTTTTTTGGAAGCAAAGAGTTGGAGTAAATTTGAGAACAACTAACCTATAGTCAGATTCCTTTTCCGTGCACCTGCAGAAGATGTTACTTGTTAGGTTCTCATTTTCAGGAAGTTTCTGAAGTCACTATAATAACATGAATTTGTAGAAACAAGAACTTAATAAAGCAAGAAATCCTAGAAAATCAAGGTGCCATAAATACAGAACAGTGAAAAAGAAGACTTGAATCTAAAGATACCTTTTTTTTGTCTGGGCAAGCCATAGCATTCAGTTTCGAGCTCAGAGCTGCTATTTATCCTCAATCTACATAGTTTTCCTGTTTCTTCACAATATCCGCATTTGGGATTGGACCAAGACAGGCGGATATCACGTTGAACAGGTAGGTCGTACATCTTGGTACAAGATAATAGCTCATTGTCATCAATAGATTGCTCTGAATCAACGGCAAGAACGTCATAGTGGAGAGTGCTGAGACAAGCGATCCTAGGCCGAGATATTGCGTTATTTAAAGAGCAATTGAAGATGGTAAAATTGACCTTGGACATCTTAAACTGTATGTGAAACCCGGACGAATAGAAGTTTGAGTGTTGGCTTAGAAGGCAACCTTGGGGATCACTTGCATAAATAACTTGATTTTTGTAGTCAATCTTATCTATGTAGAGCTTCGCTGCATCTTGCAGCTCGAGCACTATATCGCCCTTATCATTGCAAGACAGATCAAAACCAGGATAGCCACACTGTTCTGGCTGCCTATCCTTTATCCAGAATGGAAATCGGATGTGAAGGCCACGGTTCCCACAAGATCCTGCGCAATTAAGGCTTGCTCCAAGTTCTGCAATGAACATGAAATAGAACAGGCATATAGCCTTTTTTGATGAACCTTTCATCATTGCCTCTTATGGTGATAGAGTTTCGACCTAACAGTGTCTAGTTATTGCAGAAACAATAGTAAACTCAGATGGGAGCAGCAAGGGTAACTCTGATACCTTCTTTCTATGACAGCTTGATCAACTAAAAGTGCTCAAGGGTAACTCTGATACCTTCTTTTTACTTGCCTAGATTAAGCATTCAGAATTGACCTCTCTTGCGTTCAATGTAGTAGTAGTTCCGTGTCAGTAAGGATTATTGAACCCTCACTTTCTTTCCACTTTCGAAGGGAAAGAGGAAGGAAGCAGAGCTTGGACATATATGTTGACGCTGGTGGTGTAGAGAGTTGATGGATTTGTGGTTTATATTACAGCTCTAACTGTTGTCTTTAAAGACTTGATGGATTGTTTATGGACTACACACTCTTTCTCCACCCATGTCTAGGCTCCTCTTTGCTTTCTACCTTGCCTTACTGCTCCCTCTGCTAGCCCTCCAAACCTGCAGCTGCGAGGATACCGCTCTCTGTGCCCCTTCTTCATGTGGCAATCAAACTAAACAGTGATCCATCTAACTGTGGAAATCATAATATTAGCTACCCCTTTAACTATACCCTCCACTGCGAGAAAAATAACTCCAAAGTATTGTATTTAGACTCACGAAAATACTACGAGCAGGGTAGATGTTTGCCACCATTTACGCCTCCAACTTGTGCTAAGTGGGAGATGAGTTGTTCCCACTAAGCATATAGTGGAGGTGGGACATTGTTTGTCTCCATTTTACTAAGAAGTCTTGCATTCGATGTCAGTTAAAGTATTATTGCACCCTCACTTTCTTTCCACTTTCGAAGGGAAAGAGGAGGGAATCGCCAAGAAGGTTATCACGTTGTCTTTGCTTCATTATTGTGACTTTGGCATTTCCAAAGGATGATTTGGTAATCTTAACATGCTGACGAAACTCGCACCTTGAAAAACTGGCCTTTAGATTTTAACTTCATTAATTTATGTTTCTCTTTCTCTATTAAATAAATTTAAGCTGTTAAGTTGTAAAATATAATTTATATTATTATTTAATAATACTGCTCTAACTGTTGTCTTTAAAGACTTGATGGATTGTTCATGGACTACACACTCTTTCTCCACCCATGGCTAGGCTCCTCCTTGCTTGCTACCTTGGCTTACTACTCTCCCTGCTAGTCTTCCAAACCAGCAACTGCAAGGATACCAATCTCTGTGCCCCTTCTTCTTGTGGCAATCATACTATTAGCTACCCCTTTACGCTAAACAGTGATCCATCTAACTGTGGAAACCCTTTCTATACCCTCCATTGCGAGAAAAACACCTCCACAGTTTTGTATTTAGACTCACGAAAATACTACGGCAGGCAATCACTACAACAACTTGACAATCCGAGTGGTGGATC